>CATIWR010347441.1:0-48948 GCA_949677035.1 Omphalea diandra
AACCCCTTAATTTTGATCCTAAAGGGTTAAAAATTCCACTTGTAAGCCTATTGCAACAAGACAAAATCATGGTGTTTCATTCCTATTGGTTGGAAGTTCACTTTCCTCTTTTAGTCCCTCTACTTCACTCCTTTAGCACCTCCATTCATCTCCTAATACCTATATGCTCCTTATACTTTTAAATAAGCTTTATAATACTATTATTTATGATAATATAACATGCACACAATATAATATAATTTTTCATGCAACTATACAAACATTACATATATGTTCAAGTTTCTCAAATGCAATGGTGTAAGTGTTATCGTCGTGCTTATCCAATTCACATGTTTAAATGACCATTTATCTAATGTCTATGTTCATTTATGGTTTCAAATCATTTATGCAATGAATATGTTCATGTGATAATGTCAATGAATGTGAATGAGGATGTTACACTTTCAATGGAATCAGGATAAGTATAAGACTGTTTTCAAAATTATTGATGAAAGATGGGAATGCCAACTTCAACAACATTTACATACGGTAGGACATTTCCTAAATTTATATTTTTTTAATGATAATCTAAGTATCGAGTTTGATGAGGAGATTACAGTTGGTCTTTATGCTTGTATAGGAAAGTTAGTTAGAGTTCTAGATGTTCAAGACGATATTATGTTTGAATTATCCATGTACAAAAAAGTTGAAGGTCTTTTTGGTATTCCATTGGTTGTTAGATCAAGAAAAACAAAAGCACTAGATACTTTTAAATTAGTGCACAACACTATAACTTTTTTTTGAACCACACAACACAACACTAAAACCTATTGGTATTTATTTGAGAATAAAAAACCCATTCAATTTGTAAGCATATTAACTTGTATATAAAAATAATGTGCAGCTGAATGATGGAGTCTTTATGGGAGCTCTACTCCAAATTTGCAGCAACTAGCCTTTAAAATTCTTAGCTTAACTTGTTCTTCAGATTGTGAAAGGAATTATAGTGTTTTTGAGTGGGTAATACATATTTAGATTTTTCATTAATTGATTATTGGGTGTTTTAAGTTCTTGTAATATTTCAATTAATTGACTACTCTTATTTGGACATTGTTCTTAGATTCATACAAAAAGGAGAAAATTGACTTAAACAACAAAGATTAAATGACTTGGTCTATGTGAAGTACAATCAAGCTCTTAAAGCCTATTATGATTGAAGAAATGTCATAAACCCATTTCCTTAGATGATATTGATGAAAGCAATAAGTGGTTGATTGAAAAAAAAAAAACGTGCCTAAGATGAAGATGCTAAAGATGATCATGTATTTTTTGGTGAAGAAGATAATGGCTTAACATGGGTTGTGGTAGCAAGTGCAGTTGGTGTAGGAGGAAGTATTAGAAATACTATCAATCAAGCAAAATTAGCTAAGTTTAAGGCTAGCTCAAGTGCCTTATAATCACAAGAGAAATTGGATGAGATGGAAAAGAATGAAATTGAAAGATATGAAAGTAATGGTGCAGCTGAAGGTGATGAGGATTTAAATGGAGATTCTAGTGATGAAATTTAGGATTATATTATGAATTTTAAGATTAAAATTTTCTAGGGAAAATTTTGTTTAGAATTTTTAAGATATTTTTGTTAAGTTTTAAGGATGGTTTATGTCGAATTTTAGGTTGTTTTACATGGACATTTTGGTTTAAATTTTACTGCTTTGAAACTTACACTAGCTTTGCTAGGATATTAGCATTATGTTTATGGTTAGATATATGTAGAAAAATATAAATCCAAGTTATCTATAAACTTTATTGGTTTATCTAAGGAATTATTCTTTCTTATTTAGTATATTCACTTCATAGATGTTCTTTGTATATGTTGGAATGCTTCCTTCTTTTTCTTTAAATGTTGATTTTTTTTTGGTTGTATAGATTTTATAACATGATTAGATATGTTGTATTATTATGACTATATTTTATATATTATTAGAAATATGTGCCTTGCCTTGCTTGGGTGAGCTCTTTTTTTGCGCCTTGCGCTTTTAGGTGATAAAAGACTTTATCGCCTTGAGTGCGCCTATTGCATTCGACTACCTTGCAATCAATGAAATACCTAAGACTCATTAAGTATAGCCTGTTCAATATTTTAAATGGTCATTCAAGCATCTAAATAGCCTTGTTCTTTGTATAATAGCTAATTTTTCTCAAAAAAGTGTTTTGTAACAATTAGTTTTAGTTATTGACTATGTAAAGATACGTCGTATGTCATTTAGATGGGTACATAATATTTAGAAAGTGTATAAGTAAATATTAAAGTTTAATTTATGTATTTATGGGTAGTGTAATTTTAAGTGTACTTATCTTATATTGTTTAAGAGTTAAATATTTCTTTATCATTGAATTATATTTGTTGTCTATCAAGAGGTTTAGAACTTACTAGGATAAAACTATTGTAAAGGATTAAAATTAGTGTTTAGCTCATCAAAAACATATTGTATGTTAGTGCTTAGCCCATAAAAGTATATGGAGATTTTTCTCTCTTGAATCCAATGAAAAAAAAAAAAATATAACAGGTTTCCTTTAAGTCTATAAAAAGATGAAGATAATGGAACTTCCAAAATCTATATAGGGATAGAAATAGATTAAGTTGGCTAAACTTTTATAAAAGTTATCTATTTTTTTTCTTTTATCCTCTTATCTTTTAGAAAGTGAGTAAATTTAGGTGAATTTTATTCCACTATAATTGAAATTAAAATTTTGAGAGAACTTTAAAATTTTAAAGAACTTAATTTATTTATTCTCTTGAGTTGTTATTATTCTTATCAAGATCAACATCTTAAATTTTTCAATAATTAATAAATAAGTAGAAAAAAGAAAATATGTAATATTAACCTTTTATCTTTTAGAAAGTGAGTTTGAGTGAGTCTTATTTCACTACAAATGCTAAAACATCAAGAGAGCTTTAAGATTTTTGACCTTGCATGGGTGTTTTGAGGGTGATGAAAAAGGGGTTAATAAGGGTAAAGTAATTGAATGGAATGAAAACTCATAAAATGTTAATTACCCTTATTTTATTTGAGAGTTTTAAAAAATAATATGGAATTAAAGGCAGTAATAACATTAAACATGTTTGGGAGTTTTAAAATATGAAAGGAGAGTTAATTAAAAAATATTAAATTAATAATTATATCCAAGATATAAAAATATTACCACATAGTATTTAGTAATTATTAAACTACTTTAAGGTTATATTTGTATTATAAAATATTTTATTTTTAACTCTTTTTCGTTTCATTGTATACTTTTAAATTGAAGATTAAAGAAAAATGAGTTTCAGAGGTTAAACGATGTAAAAAAAAAAAAAACTTCATTAACTCTCCTCCATTAAAAGTTGTACTCCCAAAACAAGATTAATTATTTATACTCATTTCTTTTCCATATTTTAAACTCCACTAATCCACTCCCATATAGACCTTTAAGTTTGTTAAAGAATTTAATTCACTTATTTTCTTCAGTTCTCACCCCTATCAAGATTAACATGTTAAATTTTCTAATAATTAGTAAATAAACAATTATATATATATATATATATATATATATATATATATATAATATTTGCTTGTTTAGTATGAAGTTTTTCTTTACTTTGTGTTTAAATAAAAAATATTGAATTTTTTATTTCCTAAGAAGCATGATTGTGCATTGTTGAACCATATTTTGATTAGATTAAATTTTTTTTTTTCAAAAAATGGAGTTTAAAAATAATTTATTATTTTAGCAATTGCATAAAATTAAATGAAACTTCATGAAATATGTTTTCTTTGAGGATTTTGCTGATTTAGTATTGATATTGTTATTTATTTACTATCTTAAAAAAAGGATACTTGAGAATTTACTTCCACTTTTATTTTTAAGTTTTAAAAAATAAAATGATAATAACAATAATAGTGAAATTAATCAATAGAGTTTTAATTTTAATTTCAGTTCAGAAAAGGTAGTAGTTCAAAGTTTTCTTCTAATAGAAATATTTTGTTTTATTTATAGGTTATATTAAAAAAAAGGAAGAATAAATAAATAATGACATAAATAAATATTTTAAAATTAAGGTTTTCATAATTTGATATTCAATTGAATCAAGACCTTTTATTTATTTAGGTCATTCATATTATGTCTTATTTTTACATTTTTGGCATACACATATATAGGAGTATAAGAATATGAGTTTAATATTATCATATTCGAGTTTGAATTTGATTATAAAATTCTAAATTTGAACTCAACTGAAATTTGTCTAATTTTTAAAAGATAATTCAAATTCAATTGACAAAATACTCAAAATGCTAAAATTTGATTTAAATAATTATTTAATAATTTTTAAATATTATATTTAAATTTAAAATAAACTTGATTAGACTCAAAATTAAATTGATTCGATCTTATTATTATATAAGTACATGAAAATTAAAAATCAATTAAACTTCATAAATTAAGGCTTTGTTTGATAAACCTAAAAAATTAAGTACTTAGTAATTTCAATACTGAAAATTTAAGAATTAAATAATTTTAATATTAAAAAATTTAAAAGCTGAATAATCATTCAATAGATATTAAATTCTAAAAAAAAATCAAATGTAAGAGATGAATTTAAAAGAAGATCAGTATATATTTTATAATAAATTATTATATAATTTGATTTTAAATATTTTAAAACTTATTAATTATGTCTTATCAATAGATAAAAATATAATAATCAATATATGTCAAAATAATAAAATTTTTCTATCACTTAATTGATTAAGCAAAATTTTTACTTATTAGATTAATTGATGTTTTTGAAATTAAGTGATTAATAAAGATTAATTGATGTTTTTAAAATTAAGTGAGTAATAAAAGAGTATTATCAAATACCTATACCTTTTATTTAGAATGAAATAAAATAATAGAGGATGAAAAATAAGGGTTAATTGCAATTTTTCATTGTTTGAGAATGAAAGGAAAATAAGAGAGAAGAAAATAAATCTTATTTTCCTTGTTTATTTTCTTTCCAAAATGAAGAGAAAAATATAATGATTCAAAGAAATTATAATAATAAATTTATATTTTTGTCATTGATATTTCTATATTGAAAATGAAAAATAAATTTATTTGTCTTCCTTTATTCAAACATAAAGAAAAAAAATTATTTTTTCTTTCTATTTTTTATTCAAACATAAAAAAAGAAAAAATAAATAAATAAATAAATAAATTATGTTTTACATTTTTTTTTTTTTTTCTTTCTCTGATCAATTTCTCAAACAATGGGTTAAAATATTCAAATTTTAAAAAATTATGGAGTTTATCTCGCCCAACTTGCCAGCGAGTTCATTTCATTTATGCTCCTGCACACAGTGCCAACATCTCGCTCACCATTGCCTTCAGTTTTTAGGGTTGGAACAGGGAGAGAATCTGAAAAGGAGCAAAATAGAAAATCGGAAAAAGCCGACTTGTTGCTAAGAGGGTAAAGTTCTTCCCTATCCTATTTCTGTTTTCACTGCACTTCACATTCACCCACGTCTCTGCTGACTCTGGCCGACAACGAACTGATTTCTAATGCCATGTGATTAATTGGAGACCTCGAGTTGGGTTTTGCTTTGGTCTAATTTGGATCCAATCCTGTCGGTTCATTGTCTGAATCTCTCATTATTTCTGTTGTAATTGCTGGTGAAAGATTTTCGATTGCTTTTGTGTTCAAATTATGGGTTTTGTTTTGGGTTAATTAGATATTTAGTGATTCAGGATGTGTGCTTGAGTGACTTCAATAGCGGTCTTTATTTGCTGTGAAATGATTCGAAAGATGTTTATGTGGTTTGGTTCTGGTTGAAGTTCTAAGTGGTAAATTAACTGTTCATGAGAATCGTAGGCCATGCAGAATCTCTAATTGCTGTCCGCGACTTGTTTGGTTCATAAAGAATTGCTTCGTTTGCCTTCCTTGAACTCTGTTGAAATACGATTTAGTTTCCATATTAATTTTTTATCTGATCAGCTTGATGTGGTTCTTAATTGGACTAGTTTCTTTTGATTCGTTGGTTGGATCTTGTTTGAATATTAGTGTTGATTTGGGTATTTTGAGGTTTCTGGTTCTAGTCGTCCTTGGCACTATTTGAGGTTCGTCTTAATAATTTGGATGTCTGGAAATGTAACTTGAACAGCGGAAGTGGATGCTTACAATTAGGTTTGAGCACTAAATGGTTTAAAGCGAAAAACTGACTGAACTAGTTTGGTTTTTCAGTTCAATTCATATAAATTCAGTTTGGTCTCGGTTTTTAAAAATTCTTCGAGTTTGGTTTGGTTCAGTTTTTAATAAAAATATTTAGTTCAATCAAACTGAACCAAATTTATTTTCAATCAAATCAAAATTAGTTAAACTTATATTAAATTAAATCAAAATTATTTGAACTTATTATGAATTTCATATTTATATTAAAATATATAAAAATCTATTAAAAAACATATTAGTATTTAAAAATATATTGCAAAACTATCATTTATATTAAAAATATTTAAAAATTAAATTTTAAAAAATTCGATTCAGAACTGAACAGAATCACAATTGAACTGAACCAAACTGCGATTGGTTCTTATACTTAGTTGGTTCGGTTGTTGATTTTTCAGCTTGGTTCGGTTAAAAGGATTGCATACTCCTACTCATAATTTTGTTCGATAATTCAGAAGAGGAATGGTCATATGAGAGTTTGGAGATATGTTGGTGATTCTAGTTTTTTTTTTTTAATGCCCCTTGTTGATTGTCGTAGGTTGCTTTCATTTGTTGTCGCTGTTATATTTTTTGTGTTACCTGTGTGCATTGTGTGTGTTTGCCCAAGGCATTGGTTTGAGAAAATTTGATTTTTAAGATAGAAATTTGAAGAGATTCTCTTTTTATATAGTTGTAGAATTTTTCAATATATGTTTTGTGAGTAAAACATTATTATTGGCAAAATCTTCAAATATTAGCTTCGTTGATAACCATCTTTTTACTCACAAAATTTATGTGAAAAAACCTATAATCACTTAATAAAGAGAATCTATTTTAATTTTTGTTCCAAACTCAGGTTTTTTTCAATAGCAATGCCAAACATGCTCTTAATGTTTTTTAATCAATTAAACCCAAGGCAAAAATCTGAAGTTGTGATTTCTCTCTCCAATTGATCATATACATTTTATTAAGCACATTTAGCTTACCCTTTGATGCATGCATGTCCATAGATACGTGATCACATGTTAGAATGGGACAAATAAAATGAATTTCTAGATGCTAATAATGTTATGCTTACAAGATTGAGCTTTTAAGCTAGTTTAAATTTAAAATTGAAGATTTACCTCAGTTAGATTAATCAATTTTAATTTTGAAAAAGATCCAGCACTAAACTTTTTGGGTTACGATTTTTTATGGACACATGGGTGTCTAACGCCTTAATTAGACTCCTAAGTTACTTCTGATTCCCGACCAGTCACTTGGGAGGATTTCGAACCAGACCTTTCAAATCCAGATAGTAGTGTCTTCATTTTATTATTTTTATTTTTTTTCCATTTTCATTTGTATTTATTTTTGTTTTTATTCAGACAGATTTTTTGTAATTTTGCTTTTGGTGTTTGCTGGCCATCTTTCCTTTCAATAATGTTGCTACATGCTAAAACAACTTGGTGTGAATTTAAATTGCCTATGAAAAAGTGTAATGTGAAATCCATCTCAAATAAGTTTGCAGTCTATGCAGTTTTTGTTCAAGATTCTAAATAATTAAATAATGGACAAATTGTTGTTCAAACAATTTAAACTAAAATCATACATATATTTTTTATTTGAAAATTTTCTGTCCACATGTTGAGTTCTCCATGATCATTCTTGCCTCCTCAATTGTGGTGTCAGTATATTACCTTTTCTATGACTAACGCTCATCTCTCAATCATGGTTGTTAAAATCCCATTTTGATTCGTGCGGTTTTACGATTTTAGACTCAAAATCTTTCAAATGATTTAACACATATATAAAATTGGTCCCTCACAAAATCGAAGTGAAATCATGGTTTAACTCACTAAACTCAGTGAAATCACGAGTTTGGATCTGACTTTAATGAGTTCAGACAAACTTTTACTGGGCTTCAGATAACTATGAGCTAGCAATTGCAATGGGTTTTTGAAGTGAAAAATCCAAACTTTGATAACGTAGATTTAAGCCAAAAGTGGTGTGTTTGATACAAAGAAAAAAAAAAAAAAACAGAGAAACAGGATTCGCTGTCACTTCTTCATTTCTCCTTCCCTGATACAGAATTCAAATAGGGATGGGTTCGCTGTCTTTGTTTCTCTTTTCCTTTACTGCTCGCCTCACCTTCACTCTTCCCCCCCCCCACCCCCCCCAAAACCCCAAAAAAAAAAAAAAAAGAAAAAAGAAAAAAAAACCCAATCGCTAAATAGAATAGAATTTGATTAGGGATTTACACTTCAATTTTTTAGGCTTCTGCTTCTTCTGCTTGCCTCCTTGCTTCTATCCTACACCTAGAAGCAACTGTTTTCTTTCGAGAGATACCAACTTTGCCCCTTCTGCTGCTGCTAATCTTGTTAAAAAGAGTTGTTAAACATTATTATTCTTCTGCTGCTACTGAGTCTGTGTTTTGGTTTTGTGCTAGGAGTTTGATTTCAACTGACATTGAAATGTAAGTCTGTCTTTCTTACTTGTTGCATACTTTATTACGTTATGGGCATTTTAAATGTGTCCTTTAAATTCAAATATTCATGTGCATTCCAGTCTTTTTTGCATCTGCTTGAAAAACAAATACGAGAAAACTTTGGTTCGGTGGAGAATCAGAATCCTTCTTGAATCAATTTTTTCATTTCTCCAACGGCAAGCAAATTTGAGCAAAGTGCATTTCATTGTGCAGGTTCAAGTTTTCAATTTCCTCTAAATGACTTTGGTTGTAATTTGTGCCAGCCATGCAGTGGGAAGTCTACAGCCGCTCTTTGCTTAGCTGAAGCTCTCAAAGAATCTGAATCAAAATTAACTATCAAGGTAATTGATGAATCTTCCTTCCATCTGGATCATAATCAGAATTATGCTAATATGACTTGAGAAAAATTTAAGAGGAGTACTGAGGTCTGAAGTTGATAGATCTGTATCAAAAGATAGCATAATCATAGTAGATTCTTCGAATAGCATCAAGGGCTACAGGTATGAGCTATGGTGTTTGGCTCATGCTGCAGGAATAAGATATTGTGTGCTATTCTGTGATGTGGAAGATACTCAATGTCGAAAATGGAATGAACAGTGCAGAGAGAAGAGAGAAGCTGCTTATGACAATACTATATTTGAGGAATTGGTAAGAAGGTTTGAGAAGCCAGATAGAAGAAATCGATGGGATTCCCCTTTGTTTGAGTTATGCCCATATAGAGATGAAATTCAGAAATCTACTGTTGCCATCCTAGATGCTATTTCATACCTAACCAAAAAAGCAGACTCCAAATCTCAAGATGTCAAAATTTTAGAACCAACAATTGCTACACAAAACACACGTTTCTCAGAGGCTAATTCACTGTATGAGCTGGATAGGGCAACACAAGAGGTGATCACTGTTATTGTGGAAGAACAATATCAGGCAATTGAAGCTCCACTAAATGGTGTTTCTCTTGGTCAGGATTTGCCAACTCTCAACATCTCAAGATCAGTTGGACTGCCAGAGCTAAGGAGACTGCGGCGAACTTTCATTAAGTTGACAGGCCAAACGAGCTTAAGTGGACCAGCCCACCTTCAGACGCAGAAAGTGCAAAAAGGATGTTTGTGGACTATTTGAACAGGGAACTAGGAACTGTGTAGAGGATGATCCGGACTGTGTATTGGCCATTCTGTATTGTGTAAATGAAAGGACAGTTCTGGTTAATGATGTACCAACTTACCATTAGCGAGTTTTCGACCTTTTTTTCTCTTTGTACGGCGTTTTTTTAGTTGTAATTGTTGATTGGTTATCTAATCTAAAATTACACATTTCGGCATTTCATGTATGTTTCAGCCTTGAACCTGCACAATGAAAAATTGGGTGTTCGAACGCAAGAACTAACAGTGACTTTTAAATGGCTTGTTCTCAGGACATTTAACATTGTATTTATGTTTGTTCTTTGCTGGTTGGGTTTATGGGTGTTCTGGCATAACCACATGGAAGAGGGCCATACCATTTGTTCTTTCAATAAGCTCGGCTATTGTTTGGCTTCCAAGATTCACGTAGATAGTATGGCTAAAAAAAATGAATACCTCAGTGTGTAAGAGAATATTTGGTCTATCAAGCTGAGTTCATCATTCTTGCCGTAATTTTCTTGTTTGTCTTTCCTGTGGAAATGGTTTATTTTCTCTGTGAGTGGAAATGGAAATCTGGAATAGTGTGAAATGGCTCCTATGTTATTTTTTTTTAATGATATTTCAGCATCTAAGTTCTGTTTGTTTTAAGTTGAAATAGGCAGATGGTTCCCATGGCAGACTCATTTTACGCCGGTTTTACGTGCATCCTGCTAGCAATTAATCTGCTCTTGAAGGAGCCAGAAAAATTTTCTTGACAAAACTATCGTTCTCATTAAAGCAAGAATTTTGGAAAGAAAAAAAAAAACAAACAAAAAAAGTTTTTTTTTTTTTTTTGCGAAGATGGCTTGATTAATCCCATCTCCTTTAGCCATGATTCTGTACTCAATCAGAAGTCTAGTGAAGGTTTTGAGGGAAAAAGCGAACTGCTGCCAATGTTTTCTTTCCACTATTTTCAAAATTTTTACACATAAATAAACCTTGTGTTCAGAGAAATTTCGCATATAACGTATAAATTTATTGTCATATGAATTTCATTTTATTTCTTAAAATTATATCTATTTTACACTGTTTAATATAATATTTTGTTTTGTTAATTTCATAGATGGACTACATGCAAGAAACATTATTTGGTATAAGTAACTTACTTTTAAAGCCAAATTAACACATCCATTCTCTTTTTCCTTCCATATCTCACACACGCTCTCTCTATCCCAAGTAATTATTGGTAAAAAGAAAGAAAAAAAGCTTCCATGTGCCTCACTGCCATCTCTTTCTCCCCTGCTTCTTAATCATATCGTCAAATTAATCCCCAAAATCAATGACACCACCATCAAGATTAGTACCATCAAAACCATTACAACTTTCATCCTATCTCTCATTCTATCCACCTTCTCCCATCCTTAGTCGATAACTTCAACATCAACCACCACCTCCACCGAGTGCGTCTCATTCTTCAGCGCTAGGAGCCCTAAGACCATTATAATCGCTCTATCACTTGCCTTTATTCTCATACGATAACTCCTAAGTTTTTTCATCTTATACTATTTAATCACTAATTTTTAAAAATTATATTATAAAGTTTATATTTTAACTTCATTATACTAATTTATCCTTTCGTTTGATTTAATGAGTCTTCTCTGTTAATTAAAATCTAAAATATTAAAATATAAGTAAAATTCTTAGTAAATATAAAAAATACCCTTACCCTTATCAAAACTCTTACTTTTCCTTATTAGCCAACCCTTATCTTTAAAATTCTAATACTCTGTTTAGGAAAATAGATAGTGATATAAAGTAAAAATTTTTAATGAGATAAGATCAATACTTTGTTTGGATAAAATGTAAAGTTTAATGAAGGTTTCACATTGAAATTACTAAAATACCATATAAATATGAAAGTTTTAGAGAGATAACTAAATAGAAATTATAAAAATGATATAAGACTAGAAAAATCAAAATAGTTAAACTTAAATAAAATAAAAAAGAAACTCTTCTCAACTCATCAAATTGGTGGGTTAAGAAAAAGAAGGTTTTTGGAAGATTTTTCAACTTTTTGTAAACCTTACCCTATTATGAAGATTAACTTTCCAAGTAGAATGTGGAGATTTTTTAACTTTAAAAGACCTGACTCAACCCTTCAAAAACTCCAATCCAAACAAAGGGGTAAGGCCGCAAATTGGAAGAGTTTGGGACTATCCATCTTTCTCTTTTCACCTCAATCTTTCAATCACTCCACACTAGCAGTCATGACAGGTTTGGCTCTAGAATGATCACAATTTGATGCTAGGCAATATGATGCCAAAATGAATGAGTTGCTTTAAAAGTGATGGACAAGATATCTTCAACGTTTATGATGAGGTTTATGACAACTGTGATGCAAAGAGATTGAAAGAGAACCATATGAGAGGCATCTATGCCTATGTTTTTAAGAAGCCATCTGCAATCCAGCAAAGGGGAATCGTTCCATTCACTAAGGGTCTTGATGGAAGTCAGTAGCGCAATCTAAAACTGGAAAAACAACATTCTACTATGTCATTCTCCAGCAACTTGATTGCAATTAAGTCCAATGTCAGGCACTGGTCTTGGCTCCAACTAGAGAGCTGGCTCATTAGATTGAGAAAGTTATGTGCACCATGATTTGGAGGAAATGTGGTTGAGACGATGAGGACGATAGGATTGTGGTTATCAAAGTTGAAAAGGACAATCGGGTGGGTCAAAGATAGGATGGTGGAAAGCATAATAACTACCAAGTGAGAGATTTAGAGGGTGTTTGGGAGGGAGGAAAATAAGAGGGGGAGGCAAATAATGAGGTAAAATAAAAAATGAAAGGTAAAATTTATTGTTTGGGAAGGGAGGAAAAATGGGATGAGAGGGGAAATATTTGAAATTTTCTCCTATGCCATTTTCTCTCCAAAATAGAGAAAACAAAAAAAATGGAAGAATGAGGAAATTTTGCTGAAATGATCATTTTGCTCCTGGATATTGTAAAAAATTACAGAATTTGAGCAAAAATCGGACCAAACCAAAAAATCGAGTTTTCACCGATAATAATAGGGTCAAAGTTTTGGACTTCAGATTTATTTTTCTAATTTGTTTGTTTTGATTGAGTTATAAATTCATTAATTGTTTTTAGTTTCTAGCATTTTTCGGTCTCAAGATTGTTTGGATTCTAATTTGTTTGTTCTGTGTCCACGTTGAGGGCATGACTTTTTGGTCTTTTTATCCCGGGTTATTTTTTTTTTTTAATTTTTCCCTGCTTTTTCTTTTTTTTTTTTGATGATTTTGCTGGTAATATTATAGTGGTGGTGATGGCGTGTTATTATGGTGGTAGTAATGGTGATATATTTTGTAGTGGTGGTCTTGATACATTGTGATAGTTGGGTAGTGTATACAATGAACATAAAAATAAGAGGTAAATTTTAACAAAAGTGAAAATATGTGGTCATTTTTAATATAATTTTTAAAAATGAGAGATCAAATAGTATAATGTGAAAAATCTAAGAGGTCATCATATTTAACTCAAAAAAGTTTTATGTTAAATAGTGCAAAATAGACCTGATTTTAAGAGATAAAATGAAATCTATACGCCTTAATATTAGTACACGATAAATATATATACTATGTATGAAATTTACCCCTGTGTGGTCTGTCTTCTATTTTCTATGTTTAATTTTGTATTCACTATCATATAACTCACTTGAATTATAACTTTAACATGGTTAGGATATTTTAATCTACTTCATTATTACTTTTCATATTTTTAGCATTTCTTCTATGATCTTTTGTGTCATGCTAATTTGTAGTTTGAATCTCTTATGTACTGTTCTTGTTGTTTTTTTTTTTTTTTAATGAATTTTCTAGAGAAATCACTGGTAGCAACCTATTCTCATGGGAAAGAGAAGTGAAATGAGCATGTGAACCTTGAAATTGAGCTTGAAATCAATATTGCTTAACCTAAAAAATTTGTTTTCTTTGATAGGCTTCCTTGAGTTCGAAATATCAGTTCTAAAAATGGATATCTATTTCATGGGTCAATTGTCATGTTTGAGAGTACTTGAGACGAGATGAATTTATGTGCTACTGGGATAGTAGTATTAAAGATATACAAAAAAATATATAAATATTAAGCTCATCAACCTACTTTTACATATAAAAAGATTAAATATATCTCTTGACCATATTTATTAAAAATAATATATATTTATTAATAATTTTAACTTTATTGTATATTACTTATAACTAATTTATTAGTCTATTGTTTTTAGTACAACCATTAATATTGGAAAGATTACACATATAAGTCTTACCAAATACTTAATGTCAATTAGCTATTAATTACTAATTATCAATAATCGACAACAACAATAGTTAAACCAAATAGACATTGATTTAGAGCATGTTTGATATTACTATTGTAAAAATCTAATTTTACTTATTAAACTATCATAATTTTTATTTTAAAAATATTTCAAAAGATAATTAAATTGCATTGTCAACTTAGTCAATAGTTATTGATTTTTTTTTAAATATTAGCTATCAAAAAATTTATAATCAGCTAAAAAGAAAATTTCTTATTAGTTTTATCACAAATAAATTATTGATTGTAACAATGTGAAAACATGCCTTCATGTTGCCAAATCTAAATTAGATGTAATACTATACTAGCATAGAATGGGCTAGGCCTAGATCAATTAAAAAACAACCCATCATATCTACATGGTAGGTATCTCATTCCATTTCATAAACCTTACTAAATTGGACTTCAATGTCCATCCACTATTTGTATAGCTCATTCCTAATAGGTTACCTCATTCTATTCCTAGTAGGACATGGACGCTACCTCAAACCTCTTATATAAGAAGCTTTCTGTTATTTTACCTTTTGCATACAATATAAACTCTTAAACATTTGGCTAAAGTATCAAAACAATTATTCAGAATGAGGTAGGACTCGTCTCTTAGATTATTTTATCTTGCAGGTCTTAGCTAGTAAGGTCAAAACTTCTACCTCATCCATCAATTAGTGCAGTGAGAATAGACATTGCTAATAGCCCTTAGACTTTTAGCTAGGGATCTTAGTGTTGATATTAATCGACAACAACAAAAGGACCTAAAATTGCCTAACTTCATTGACGATCCCATCATTAGCTTAGGTGAATAATAATGGATAGAATAATAATCCATCTCCATCTTCTATAGCTGTGCCAGGATAAGGCAGAGCTATAGGGATGCAGCTTCAAGACCTTTAAGCTAATAACCATTTGGCAACTGCTTATGAATAATCCACCATAGTGCTAAGAGAGTTATAGTATGCCTTTTGAGGGTGTGAACTCACGCCATTAGCCATAGCCATCTCCACCACCACTAGCACCTGATCAAAGTATGCCTCTCCTCTGGCAACTCACCCTAGCCAAGCTAGAGCCTAAACTCAACACTAATAAGCTTAGAAGGAATAAGTACACACTAAAAAACTAATCCTCTCAACTTGACTTGTTTATCTCATAGATAAATTAAAGCCTCCTCTTATAAGCCTACATATAGTTAAACTAAAAAGTTTAAAAGTTTGTTTATGGATGATATGCCTCTCTAAAAGAAAATATTTAACCTTTTATATTCTAATTTTTGTTTTGATGATCACAAATAAAAGGGGCTTTTTTTTTTATCTAACTGTTGTGCAAATTCTCTTGAGTTGATCTTATAGGTCCCTCATTCAATGCCTCAAGCATGATCAAGCAAAGACACGTAACAAGATTCAATTATTAGAGTTAAGAAAAGATCTTAACGTAGTCAATAAGCATTACGGATTCCCAATAGGCCTTAAGGCAGATCAATGGGTGTTATGGAAATTCAACAAAGGTTGAAAAAGGCCAAGTGTAAGTGACTAAGACCTTATATATGCCTCAAAGATGGTGGAAGAATTCACTAATGACCGTTGATCAAGAACAAGTGTTAAAGAAATTCAATGATGGTCGAAAAAGCTTAACATAATTTCCTAAATCTACTAAGCATACTAACAGTTGAGGAAGTTTGTAGTAAGCATTGAGATGATCATAATGAGCATAAATAAGATCACAATAAGTATTACATTTTACTTTTAAACTACTCCAAGGACTAAGAACAGAGATATCAATGATGGTGATCATTCCAATAAGGCATTAAATATACTCAACGACCATTGAGAATTTTTAAGGTAAATGCTAATTTAACTAAGCTCAAATAACTGAAGACAATGATGGTTGAAAGGATTACAAAGAGCATTAATGGAATTCAACAAGCATTACGCAAATTCAATAATGATGGATAAAGTGAAAGACATGACACTCAATAGGCAATAAAGCAAGGACAACTAGGCATTAAAGCAAGTTAACAACCATTGAATATGGCCAATGATTGTTAACATGCTCTAATAGTTTATATTGGTAGCCTTATAATTTTTTACTATATATACTGGCTAGTTTTACTTTTCCCACCTGTTTAAGAATCAAAAACTTGAAGAACAGTAAGAAAATAATTGAATAAGCTAGAGCAAACTAAGTGAAATTGCTTTCAAGCTAAAAAAAAGCTATCTAAAAGACCTTAAGTTCAATAACTTGAACTAAGTCTTCTTTAAAGAACTTATGAGAGTTATTCCTTAAAAAGAAGAAGAAGATTAATATTGCTACATCAACAATGTCCAACTCATTAAGGCATTTCAAAGAGGTATTATATTACTTGTATTAAGGGTTTAAGTGTGAGAGCTTCCTTCTACACTGCTTGTATATTTTGTGTGTTTGTGTGAGGAAACCTCTTGAGTTGGAGTTAAAACCTTGAAATTAATTCTTTATCAAAGGTTTAAGATAATGCCTATAAACTATTATGAGATTAGGCTTGAATAATGCCCATAAACTATTTATGAAGGGTTTGTAGATGGTGTCGACAAATCCAGCTTATATAAGCTTAAGTGGTGTTTATGTAAATTCATTTGTGTAAAGGTTTTCAATAGCAATTGAAAGCCATTGGTTAATGGAAATCTCTAATAAATTTAGAGAAAAAGAAGTAGGCTTGGTTAGAGCTAAACCTCTATAAAACTTGCAAGCTATTGGTTAATGAAAATCTCTAATGAAGTTAGAAGAGAGGATTTAGGCTTGATTAGGGCTAAACCTCTATAAAACTTGGTATCATTGTATGATTGATTATTTTTTCCATTCTTGAAGAAGTTTTTTAAACTTGTCACTACCCTATTCAACCCCCTTTCAGGGCATCTTAGAACTTGTTATCAGAGCTAATCTTTTTAATAAAAGCTTAAGTGTAAAGAGTAAAAATCAATGGCTATTTAAAAGGAATCTCAATCAATCCACAAGCCTCAATTCTTTAAAGGACTATGGTTATTAGAAGGACATATGAAGATCTTCCTAGATCAATAAGAGGATAGACCCTTGGGACATCATTGATAAAGGAAGATAAGTTCCTATAAATCTAGTAGGAGACGTTCTAGTCTTAAAGAAGAAAAATGAGTGGAATGCTAAGGAGAAAAAGGCTAATCTCAAGAATAGAAGGGCCATGCATGTCTTTTTTTTTTTTTTTTATGCAATTCACAAATCTCAATATGCAAAGTTACAACTGTGTACTTTTACAAAGGAGATTTGGGATACTCTTCAAACTCCATGTAAAGGTATAACTGAAATAAAAAAGAAGAAGATCTAAATGAACACTTACCAATATGAGACATTTGCAAACAAACCTAATATGTCCATTACTGAGATGCACAATAGGTTCACATACATTATTAAGACTCTTAAATGATTAGAAAAATTCTACTATAATAAGGATTTGGTGGCAAAACTGCTGGAAACACTTTCCAAAGAGATGTGCAAGACAAAAAGAATTGTCTTAGAGGAGAAAAACAAACTAAAGGCAATGACAAGGAAATGCTGCTGGCTCATGAGATTATTTTGGAGAAACCAACAAAAGAAAAGGTCTTAAGAAAAAGGATATAACCTTTAAGTCCAAAGAGATATGTACAAAAAACTTATCTAACTCTTCACTAACTTCTTTTGGTGAGAATGATGATTATAATGAAGATGATCAACTTGCTTTCATCACCAACCAAGTGAAAAAATTCCTAACAAATAAAAAGGAAAAGATGAGGAAAAGGCTAAAGAAGAAGATATTTAAGAGCCATATCATTTGCTATGGATGCATGAAAAGGGGCATCTTAAAACAAAATGTCGAAAATAAAAAAGGCATAAGCATCCATTAAGGAAGCATAAAACCAAAAGATGGAAAGAAGCCTTCAAAGAAACATGTGATAACATAAATGCTTCAAAAGATGAAAGCCCAAAAGATGAGAAAAAAGTGGCTAATCTATGCTTCATAGTAAAGCAGGACTATCCTTCTTCAAGTGAAACTAAAAGTGATGAAAACAATGAGGTAAATCCATTTGATTCATACTCTTGATAAAATATTTACAACTTTATTGCTAATCTCACTAAGAGTATGGCTCTCTAAAGTCATCTTCCTCCTCCATTTAATAGAAAAATAAGAAACCAAAGGATTCACTTAAGAATCTTGATTCCCTCACTAAGGAGATAGAGTCACTTAAGGTTAAAAACCATAAGTTCAAGTAGAATATCTATAGATTCTCCAAAGGGAAAGAGAAATTGAACTCCATTCTAGAAGTTTAAAGGAGTCCTTGCATAAAACATGGACTAGGATACATTGCATCCTCTTCCTCTACTCCTTCCACTTCTTAAACCACATTTGTAAGAGCTAGAGACACAAGGACACTTGGTACTCCAAAGGTTACTCAATGTAAGGCTCTATAAAAGGGTAAATTAAAAGCCATGAAAAATGGAAGAAAATCAAAGCCCTCACACAAGAGGCCTACTCCCACTAATCATGCATTCATATACAAATCATATAAGCCTAAAAGGAAAAATGTACATACATATGATGCATGACATGTATTTAGATTTCACCAAAGTATGCCTAAGAACATGCATATGCATATGCATATGCCTCTTGGTAAAGTCTAAATGAATAAACACATCCATCATCTTAAAAGTCAAGGATATGCGTTCAAATGCATTACAATAAGGTTTAATGTAACATCTCTATCCTCATTTATTATATGTTCTCATGTGAACATATTCATTGTATAAATAATTTGTAATCCCATATGAACATATGCATTGAAAAAATGATCATTTAGTTATGTGAGTTGGATAAACACAACGATGACACTTGTACCATTGCATTTAGGACACTTGAACATATATGTAATGTTTATATAATTGCATGACAAATTATCTTATGTTATGTGTATGTTATAGCATCATAGATAATGGTGTTTTAAAGCTTATTTAAAAGTATAAAGAGAATATGGGGATTAAGAGATGGATGAAGGTGATAAAAGAGTGAAAAAGATGGACTAAAAGAGGAATATTGAACTTCTAACAAATGGTAGTGAGACACCATGATTTTGTCTTATTAGAATAGATTTACAAATTGAATTTTTCATCCTTTAGGAGCATATTAGAGAGGATAAATGTGAGGGATAGAAGAAAAAAGAGAGCTAAGGAGGAAAGAAAGAAAGGAAGAAGGAGAAAAAGAAGAAGAAGAGGGAGAAAAGTGAGCTGCCTAGAAAGGAACCCATTTTATAGTTTTGGGAAAAGAGTTAAGTGATTTTATCTTCTTCCCATATGAAATTTCCTCCCTCATGACATGTTAATCATGCACGGTCAGTAAGAATTATAGAGTATTTAAGGTAGAACTCATGTATAGAAGTTGAAATTCAAAAGAAATAAGAGCTAATTGTGTTGGTTTTATTATTAGAGAAGATTTTTGTACTCACAATTTCATAATCCTAGAAGAGGAATTTTGGAAAGCGTAAACCATGAAAGTTATAGCTTTACACCCCATATAAATTCATGTAAAATAGTTTTGCTTAATTTGGTGTGTGTCAAGAATTATGGCTCCTTCATTAAGGCTCGTTCACAACCAGCCAAAATCTCCTCAATCTGGCTATTTTCATTTTTTTTTTTATGACATTATGTGTGGATTTAGATAAAGTGAAAAATATGAAATTTGTAAGGTTACATCCTGTCTAAATTCTTGTGAAGTATTTTTATTTAATTTATTGTGTGGAAAGAGATATACATCTTTAATTATGATTGGCCTTGAACCTGATGAAACTTGTTTCATATCATAGTTTTATTTTTCAAGAATTTTATGGATATAGAATGGGAATTTGGTGATGTGTCAAACTTAAAATTTATATATTTATGTTTAGTATACATGCCTATAAAATAGTTTCGCCGACTATATCATGGTTGATGAGATATTGCTCCTTTATTGTGACTAATTCTCAATGTGTTGAAACCTGTTAACCTTAAGATTGGTGATTTGTTTTGGTGACTTCATAAACTAAATTAGACAACGAGTAAAAAATGAAAAATATTCCTTTATGTGTTTTTTAACCTGTGGTAAATCATTTTTGCAATTGTATGTGTAAAATTTGAGATATACCCAAGATTGTAAGACCTACTTAGGCTGAGATGACATTAAAATAGGGTAAAACTTAAAATTTATCATATTTTTTTATATGTCTTATATTGACCTAAAATTTAAGTATGTTGTATAATTATATGTCTAGTTTTTGTGAAAAAAATAATGGATAAGTATATTAGAGTTATTTCTATGAGAATGCAGCAAGGTCAAACTATCACACAAGAATAATATGCTTAAATACTAGGTCTATTTGCATGGAACATGACCATAGTTGCATACCATGCATGCAAACTCATTTTGAATTTTGTAATGATATATGTATCAAATGTTAAGATCCTAGCACATTGAGGAAGCCTAAAAGAGAGGTTCAAACCTACCATAAAGGATGATTGTATTAAAAGGCGAGTAAAAGCCGTAATTGGATTCTAATATGTATGTGTGATAATTTTATAATATGGTTATATTCTATTACATGTATATATGATTGAATTGTGACATTTTACATATGAATACAAGTCAAGTGAGAAGGACATGATCTTAATGATTACTTAGTATGCCATTGTGAATGAACACTTGCATATGGAATTAAAAGGATGTTGTGACTGACTTGTCAAACACTTGGAAATCATTTGGAAAAAGAGACTAATATGTCTTATTGGCATATGTTATTGATTAAATGATGCACTTGTTATATACTGACTAATAAAATCAAATGTCACTTAAATCACATGACTTCCCGGGAGCAGTGTTTGGCTTATAAGGTCACAACAAAATCAACCTATTGCACTTGCATAGTTAATTCTTATACTTGTAATTTATCTTGATGATATTTGATTGTTGGTTATGTTATAAGAATCTGATTATTGTTTTTATTCATTGAGTCACCACTCACCAAATCATAATTATGTTTTTCACATATCAAAACATAAGGTTTGGGTATTTTGGGGCACAAAGTTTTACGTATAAACACATGGAGTGCAAGTTGTCAGTTGGATTCCAACTCTCTCTCTCCTTGTGTCATGTACATATACCTAGATAGGCACAAAATCAATCTATTGAATTTGCACTTGAATAGTCAATTCTTATACTTGTAATGTGTCTTGATGATATTTGATTGTTGGTTGTGCTATAAAAATCTTATTATTATTTTTATTCATTGAGTCACCACTCACCAAATCATAATTATGTTTTTCAGATAGCGAAACTTAAGGTTTGGGTATTTTGGAGCATAAAGTTTTGTGTATAGACAAATGGCGCATAAGTCGTTGGCTGGATTCCAACTCTCTCTCTCCTTGTGTCATGTACATATACCTAGATAGGCATCAGTTTATGGTTACAAACATTAAGTGGGTTAACATATATGTACGTTAACTACAAATTGAATTATGTATGAATGATGAGTCAACCTTTATGCATATGTATATTTGGACATGAATTCCATGATTAGTAAATGAAAGTAGTTGTTACATTTAATGCATAAAAGGGGCATACACATAAGAAATAGATGGGCATATCATTTTTTAAAGCTAAGAACCATGGATTTTTTTTATGATGATTACTATTATTATGGCATGTATGGCCATAATGCTTATCATTGCCTCTCTAGAAGACATGATGAGTAGTTAAAAAGAACTAACACTCAAAGACCCAAGAGAATTTAGGTACCTAAGAATAAATGATATATTTGTTGTGTAGGTGCATTTGCAATCCAAGGTGAAAAAAATGAGTAGTAACTAGATAGTGGATGTTTCAAGCATATTACAGGAGATATAAAGTTTTTTCACCAAACTTAAAAATATACAAGAACTTGAAAATGCCTTCATTAGAGATAATGGCAAGATAAAGATAATAAATATTAGTAAAGTAGATAAGGATATTGATGCACCCATCCTTGACAAGGTTCATTTGGTTGATGGCCACAAACATAACCTTCTTATTATAAGTCAATTATGTGATAAAGATTTAAGAGTTATGTTTGAACCATAAGTTTGTTGTGTGTCAAAGATGAGTGATAACAAGCTTTTATTCATTAGTAGAATAGTATACAATATTTATGTAATTGATTTAAATTCTTTGAATAATAAAGATTTCAAGTGTCTTGTGACTATAATAGATGAAAGATGAACTTGGCATAGATGACTTGGACATACATGTATAGAGTTCATCAATAAGTTGAGGAAGAAATGAATATTGTCCAACATATTAAAAAAAATTTGTCGCTATCTGTGTTGCATTTATACCAAATTTGTTGTTTATTATTTATTGATTAGTAAATGTATGATTTCTTATTATTTTCATAATCAATAGATTTATACAATAAAGATTATATCTATAGGAATTAGTTGAAGGACTTCTTAAGATCAAATTCTCTAAAGATAGGGTATGTGATGCATGTTAAAAGGGTAAATAAGTCAAGTTTTCTTTCAAAGCTAAGAACAAGATAAGTTCTACAAGTCCTCTCTAATTACTACACATGGATTTATTTGATCCTATAAGGACGACTAGCCTAGGATGCATGTGTTAGTTATGTGCCCTAGGCCACTCTTGTAATGGATATTTTCTTAATAATGTCATGGTTGAATTTTTATTAAATCTCTCTTTTATTCATGGCTAAATGATAAATTCCATCAATAGTTATTTTTGCTTAATGCATCAAGCATGTCACTTGATAGTAAAACCTTTATAAATTATCCTTAGTCAATCATTATTATTGGGATAATAATGAATGAACATTAGTATGTGTTTTGATTGATAATTATGTTTTACTAGTCATAAATATGAGATATTAAATCAAACACATAATACATGTTTAAGAAACATCATATTGAAACGACCCACTATAAGAACACCACATGGATAAACTGTCATAAGTGATTCTCATGAAATAGTATTAACTTAATCCTTGGACCTAAAATTCACCATGGATTCCAATTTGATGAACTTCATGTTTTGATATAGCCCAACATTATCTTTAACCAGAAGATTATACATATTGATATATATGAAATAAATCATATAGAGGAATATAAGTAATTGAGAAGGAATTTATCCCTCATGTATCTATGAGAAGTATATTTTTGGGCCCCTCGATAAGTTAGATTAAAGAGATTGCATAGTCATGCAAAGATGAATTGATAAAGGTTATCAAAGTCATTTTACGTCAGTCTACTTAGAGATCGAGAAGTAATTAAACTATATAAGGATGACATGATCCATGTCTTATGTTCAATTGAGATGTAATGTTACAAAAGTATCATAATATTATTTGTAAAATTGGTTAAGTTAAATTATTGCCCTTCACATAATTTGGATAGTCATAGTATCTTGCTAAAGGGCACTTATGACTTGTGAGTTAAAAATAGATTTTGGACCACTACTAATATTATGTAAACCTATAAGGTCGCACACTTAAAATAGACCCAACAATGAATGGTATTTTCTATTCTCTCTACATCTATATTAAGATAATTAAAAATATTATCCTGATATTTTAGATATTCCCTTCACTTTCAAAATTAAAACAAAATAGGATATTATCTTATCAGTATCTTTTAAGATATTTAGTTGGCATAAATATCTTAATGGTTAAGATATATATACATTTAGGGTTTTATAAGAGCATGTGAAAACATTCATTGTATTTTCAAAAAATATTTTAGAGAGATAGAAACCTTAGTGTTAGCATGCTAATCATTTTTGGAGAGCCTATTCATATGGATACCTGTAAAGGATGTTCATCATATTGATAACATATGAATCTGACAATCTACACTCCAAGCTTGAGGTTGGATGTTACCAATATAAACCCCCTTTCTATCTTCCATCAATCTTTCCTTTTTTGTTTGAATTGGTAAGGTTTTTCACATCCCTCTACTTGATTTAACCAAATCACATGGATTCTTGGTGGGTTTTATATGTTAAAATTTTATTTTATTTTGTTGTACTTGTTCTACAAAACCCAACAACTTGCATTATGTATTTGTCATAGTAAATGAATTCTCTAGGTATAGTTAGGTCTTATTCCTTCCTCATAAGGATTTTTGTTTTGATACTTTCAAAATTTTTGTTAAAAGAATTCAAAATAAAAAAAGATTTGAAAATTTCAATAATTAGAAGTGACCATGTAGTTGAATTTGAAAATATTAAATTTCTCAGTTATTATGAAAAAATGGGATTTCTTATAATTTTTCAACTCTTAAAACTCCTTAATAAAATGATATAGAACCCTCTAAGAAATGACTAAGATTACGCTAAGTGAATATAGTTTGCCAAAGTATTTTTGGGTAGAAGCCTTAAACAAATCTTGTTATGTTTTGATAGGGTGTTATGAGACCCATTATTTAAGAAAACTCCTTATGTGCTATGGAATCGAAGAAAACCCTAAGATTGTATATCTTAAAGTGTTTGATGTTATCCCTTGGTATCCTAGAAGGGGAGGGGGAGGGGGGGAGGGTTGAATAGGGCAATGACAAGTAATTACAAATAAAAACTAAGTGCAAAAATGAATAAAGAATCAAGACACAAGATTTATAAAGGTTTGACACAACTTGCCTACGTCCTCTCCTTTAGTATTCCCACTAGAGCCTTCACTATTAAGATAGTTTAAGGTGCTATCAACTACTTTTACAATGGTATTTTTCAAGCATTAATAAGTTGTTATAAGTAAACTCACAGGCGCTACTACAACCTTTTCTTAAAGTAGTTTCCAGGTACTACCTTAAACCTTTCACAAAATAAGGTTTTTAAGTTCTCCTAATTAAGGGTTTCCTCAAACAAAAATACAACTTTAAAGATAAGGATAACTCTCTCACTCAAGCAATAATACACTTTAAGGTACTCTCACAAAATATGCTTCATGTGGGTGAGAGTATTGTGAGACTATCTAGAAAGCTTGTTCCTCAAACTCTATTTTAAAGATGACACTTGCAAGCTTTAAACAATGAACTTTTCTTAATAGCTAGATCATTCTTGGTTCACCCATTGGATTTGAAAATAGCTTTCATAATTGAATATTAATTTAATGGAATAGTTCTCTACTTGTTTCTATTGAGAGTAGGTCTTTTTATAGGTTGAAACAAAGAACGAGCCATTAGAGAAAAAATTGTCACTTCATATTATAGATGTATACACTTAACGCCTATTGAAAATTCTCCACACCTATTGTTGAGTCATCAACACTCATTGATTTCATGAAAATAGGTGGTTGTCAAGTAAAATACAACTTCAACAGCAGTTGGTACTAATGAAACTCCAATTAGGACTAGCTATTGGAGAAAGGCTTATCTCAATGCTCTTCCTTTAACTTTCTCATTTATTTATTCAACTAACTTCAATGGTTATTGGATATTTTCAATAACTATTAGGTTTTGATATCAACCCTTATTGAAATATGAATAATGCTGATTTTAGATTTCTAGAAAGGTGTGAACTTGATGCTTTATTTTTCAAGATCTTTAACAGTGCTTCAATGGTTATTGGTGAACTTTCAATGCCTGTTGAATATCCTCAACACCTATTGTGTTGTTAAGAGTGCCTTATTAGAGGTCTAGAAACTTTAGGTCAATTTAGGGAGCTTTTGTAATGCTCGTTAGTAGGAACTAACACTCGTGTTAAGATCTTGAGTGTTTTGCTCAATTTAAGTCACTTAGTCCAACACCTATTGAGAGATCAAGAATAACGCCCATTGCAAAATTGCAAAGCCTATTGTGAAGTGCTTAATTCAAGTCACTTGGTCTAACACCTGTTGTAAAAATGCAATGCCTACTGAGAAATCAAGAATCACACCTATTGTGAAATTGCAATGTCGGTTGCTAAGTTTAATATGCATAGCTCATGTGTTTGAGTTATCCAACGCCTATTGTAATAAAGAACAACACCTATTATGAGTTTTATAAGATTTTACTCATGCTAGGGTGATGTTCTAACACTTTTTGAGTTTCTTCAATGCCCATTGATAGAGTCATAATGCCTATTAAATTATGGCAACACCCATTGGATTGTCAAACTTAGTTTGCTAGATCTTAACTCTCTTAATACTAAGAGTTTCCAATCATAATTGTTTCTCCAATCATCATGGTTTAATGAATTGATGTACTTGCAAGAATTAACATAAATAATTTAGACAAAGGTTAGCTTTTAGATGTATTTGTGATAATTAAAACAAGACTTGGTTTAACATTCTTCCCCTTTTTAATGATGACAAACAATCTATCAAAGTCAATCAATCTTATAAAACGAATAGGTGTATAACATATAAAGTCAATCAATATCTAACTCCCCTTTAAGCATATCAATATGTTTAAACTTAACATTGATTTCTCCTTTAATAAGAGATCAATCTTGGAAAAATTTCCTAATATTTTACTCTTAATCAATTTTCTCATATTACTCCCCTTAAGCTCATATTATATGCACCATTTTATTAAGTTCACATTTTGTATTTCTCCCTTTTTGTCAGTATAAAAAAGAATCAAACATCAATAGCAATAGAATATAGACAAAAAGTTAACTTTTTATTGGAAAAGAAATATTGTCCAATACATCAACTATTTTTGAAAATAAGGACAAAACAAAAAGAAATAAAACAAACTATACATCATGAAAGGGTAATGTTTTAGAGGGAAAGGTATGAGTTTGATCATGAGGTTTTAGGGATGGTTAATCTTCTAGCTCCTTAGACTCTTATTCCTTAGGCTCATCTGTTGATGGAACTTCTTGCTGCTTTTTAGTGCTTAGAGTCCCTGGTTACAGATTCAACCCTTCTACTATCCAATCTAACATTTAATTGATGTCCTTCATATCTCTTTGAAGTTTTTGAACTTTCTGGTGTAAAAAGGTAATAGAAGACTCAACTCTTTGAATAATAATAGTCAAGGTTTCCAATTGCTTAAGCACCTTCTATTCAAAGGGAGGGACAGATGTAGCAGATGCACTTGTTCTAATTCCTTCTACTGCTGCAACTCCTGCCCTGATAACTTCTTCAAGATCCTCATTTTCCTCTTCCTCTTGAGGAATCTTACCTTCCTCATGCATCCTCTTGATCAATCTAGTATCAAGTCATTATAGGATCCCCATGCTTAATAACATCTTCTCATAAATGGGCTCATTGTGAGGTAGCTTTTCCAACACTATATTTTTTTCTTCAAGTTCTTCTTCAATTTATGGATTATTTCATAAATTTTGCAATCTTTGTGATGTACTGAGTCATCACAAATTTGTTTTCCTTGTCCACTTGACTATATATTCTTTGCATTATGAGCAAGGGAGTATTCACCTTTTGTTTGTTCTTTATGCACCAAAGGTATAAGATATTTGTTACGGTATTGTTTCCATTGGATTGGCCTCTTCAATTGATGTTTTAGGTGATAAACCTATGGGCAATCCTTAAGGCTTGACTCTTGATCTTAAAGGCCTTATTATTGTTGCTATTATAGTTACTTTGTTTACTTCTTCCTAAATAGCCTAAACTTTATTGTGCTTCTTGGGAATATATTTCACAATCACTGCCTAACATTTTCAGGGTTGTTAAGAACTCCATTGTTAGCTATAGGTAAGAGGGTTCCTTGTAATGGAAAAATAGCTCTATTTAGGTGGTTTTCCCTTTCCCCTTTGAATCTTAGCCAATTTTAGATTTCTTAGATTATTGCTAGGTTATAAAGGGTTTGCAACTCTTTTTTTCTATTGAGCTATCATTGATGCCAAATTTTCCTTAATTTCAGAGCTAGAGGTAAAAGAAGTTTGAGGTTCTACATAACCGGTTGCTTATATCTTTTGGTGGAATATGGTTTGGGTGTCATTTGATTGTGTGAATGAGTGTATGATGTAAGGAAATATGCAGAAATTTATAACAGAAATTGAGAGAAATGAGAAGAAAGTAAAGCAAAGGATAAAGTAAAATAATTTTAGGGTTAAAAAGGGGTTTAAATAGAAGTTCAATGAGCTCCCTTTTATTTAAAAAATATGGCCATTGGGAATGTTTAACTGCTATTGGACATGACCATTAGCTTACTCTTGCAAGTGTTTTTTAGCCAACGATGGTGGCTGGTTCGCAATGACCATTGGGTGAAGAACAATGGTCGTTGGAGATTCAGAATGATCATGGAGACCAACATAATCAAAATGAGGAACTCACAAGTAACATAATGGTCGTTGGTAGAAACACAATGGCCATCGACCATGTTTTTTAAATAACACTTAGTTTAAAAATAATTTTAAAACATAGCTGATGAATGTTATCAATCAAACTCAATTATACAATCATGAATTCAATTAACATATGGACAATTTGATCAATATCATACATAATTAAAATGTTTAGCTACTAAATCTAAAGAATTTAATAGTAATTAATTCAAGGAACAATAATCAAGTATCACACAATAATGATCATAAATAGATTGAGAAAAAGAATAACCTGTTGAAGCTAATCCACAGTATTTCCATCAATCATACTAAGTTCTCTTTAGACGAATTACATCCTTTCATCACAAAGAGGTTTAGTAAAAATATCTATTAATTGATGGTTAGTAACAACAAATTCTAACACAATATCTCTATTATTAGTATGATCCCTAAGAAAGTGATGTCTAATATCTATATGTTTGCTCCTAAAATGTTGTATGGGATTCTTAGACAAATTTATGGCATTAGTGCTATCACACATAATAACAACTTGATTTACTACTTTGTAATCAAGAAGTTGTCATTTCATCCATAGGATTTGTGCATAACAAAGGCCATCTGCCACATACTCAGCTTCAATAATTAATAAAGCAACTGAGTTTTGTTTGTTGCTATTCTAAGACACTAAGCATTAACTAAGTAATTGTAATGTGCCTGAAGTGGTCTTTCTATCTAAGGTACACCCAGCAAAATCAACATCAAAAAATGCATTCAATTCATATGAAGAACTCTTAGGATACCAAAGTCCTAAGTTAAGAATACCAATAAGATATTTAAGTATGTGTTTCATAGTATGCAAATGAGACTCTTTAGGATTAGATTGATATTTGGCATACAAGCAAACACCGAACATAATATCAGGTCTAGAGGCTGTGACATTGTGTAGACTACCAATCATACCTCTATATAGATTTCAGTCCGCATTCTTACCATGTTCATTGTGCTTAGCTTGATGTTGGTGCTTATAGGAGTTTTGCACAATTTGTTATTTTCCATGCCAAATCTTTTGATTAGTCCTTTATATATTTAACTTTATTGATAAAGACTCCTTCCTTTTTTTACTTGATTTATAATCCAAGGAAGAATTTGAGTTCTCCCATCATGCTCATTTCAAACTCACTCTTCATTATTTTAGAGAAATCTTCATATAAAACATTAGTAGCACCAAATATGATATCATCTACATTTATTTATACTAACAATAGGTCCCCATTCTTTTCCTTATAAAAGATAGTACTATCCACTAAACCTTTGGAGAAACCTTTCTCTACTATAAACTTGCTCAACCTCTCATATCAAGCTTTTGGAGCTTGCTTCAAGCCATATAGGGCTTTGGTGAGCTTCAACACATGGTTATGAAAGCAATGGCTTTTAAAACTAGGGGGTTGTTTAACATACATTTCCTCATCAATGTACCCATTCATAAAAGTACTTTTGACATCCATTTGGTATAACTTGAAATTCATGTGAGATGCAAATGCAAGTAAAATTCTAATAGCTTCAAATCTAGCTGTAGGTGTAAAGGTCTCATCAAAGTCAATCCCTTCTTCTTGGTTATAGCCTTTGGTTACCAATCGAGCCTTGTTTCTAACAATGATCACATGTTCATCAAGTTTATTTCTAAAACCCATTTAGTTCGAATAATAGAATGATTATGAGGTTAAGAACTAAAGTCCACACTCTATTCCTCTTAAATTGATTGAGTTTTTCTTGCATAACAAAAACCCAATGTTCATCTTTAATGGCCTCATCAATGGTCTTAGGCTTTATAAGGGATACAAAAGCAAGATTAATGCATACATTTCTAAAAAATGATCTAATTATTACCTGACTTGATGGATCATCAATGATAAGATCTTCTGGATGATGTTTCTTAAAAATCCAATCCTTTTATAGCTGAGTTTGCACTTCACTAGGAGTAAGAAAAGATGGATCTTCATTTCTTTCATTCCTCATCTCTTGTGGCTTATCCACATTCTTTCCTTCTTCTTTAATGTTTAGCTCACTTATAAGACCTACAAGATCATCAATATCTTCTTCTTTTCTTGAAAAAATGGGGTCATATTGATCAAATACAACATGCATATACTCATATACAATAAGTGTTCACTTGTTGATGACTTTATACCCTTTGCTAGTAATAAAGTATTCAAGGAAAATTCTTTCATTGAACTTAGAGTCAAATTTGCTAAGGTTATCATTAGCATTTAGAATAAATACTTGTAACAAAAAACTCTAAAGTATGCAATCTTTGGATGTATGAAATCTTTGGATTTCTACTATTTCATAACTCATAAGGAGTTTTCTTCAATAAGGTTCTCACTAAGACTGTATTTAATACATAACATGAAGCTTTTATAGCTTTAGCCCAAAAGTGCTTAGGAAGATTGTACTCATACAACATGGTTCTTCCTATTTTTTTAATAGTTATATTCTTCCTTTCTACCACACCATTCTGTTATGGTGTTTTAGAAGTTAAGAAGTTGTGTGAGATATCATACTAATCACAAAAGCTATGAAACTTAGCATTATCAAATTCTCCTCAATGGTCACTTCTAATATGAGAGATTTTCAAATCCTTTTGTTTTGAATTCTCTTAGCGAAGGTCATAAAAACATCAAAATAAGAATCCTTGTGAGGGAGAAATAATACCTAATTATATCTAGAGTAATCATCTACTATTACAAATGCATAATGTAAGCCTCTTAGGCTAGATACTCTAGTGGGTCCAAATAGATCCATGTAAAGCAAATGCAATGGTATAAAAGAACTTACCTTGTTCTTGGCTTGGAATGAATATTTGATTTTTTTTTTTTTTTACCTTTTTTACATGCTTCATAAACTCCTTCCTTTACAAACTTGATTTCAGGTAGACCTTCAACCAAGTTTCTTCTCTTTAGCTTATTGAGGAATTCCATGTTAGCATGTCCTAGCCTTCTATGCTAAATTTTACCTTCATCCACTATAGAGACTAAACACTTTACATTATGGTTAATAAGATAATTTAAAATCATTCACATAAATGTTATGAACTCTTATACTAATGAACAAAATTTTATTATCATTCATCCTTGACACATAGCATGCTTGTGGCTCAAACATAACTCTAAGGCCTTTGTCACATAACTGACTTACATTTAGCAAATTGTTTTTGAATCCATTAACAAGCATTATTTTATGAAGGATAGATGAGTCATCATCTTTACCAACTTTAGCTATGCCAATAATTTTGGCTTTGCCATTATCTCCAATAGACATGTTTCAAAGTCCTTTATTTTTCTCTAATTGTGTAAAGAACTTCCTCTCTCTTGTCATGTGCTTTGAATATCTACTATCAAGATACTACTTTTGTTCTCTAGCTTGGGATTTTAGGCGCATCTGGAAAACAAGGAGAGTTATCTCCTAGGTAACCAAACCTTCTTAGGTCTTAAGGGGTTTAGTTCTTGCTAGCTGCTCATCATACCTTATATAATGGCAATGTGGCTATATATACCATAGTAAAAAATAATCACCACCAAAGTGAGCAAGTGTCTTACTTCTAGGTGGAACATGTACATAGTGTTCTATGAGACTTGTAACTCTTTTGAGCAATGTGTCTATGAGTGTTTCTCATGTGAGGAATTCTCATGTATTGTGTGTGTCTATATCCACAATTATACCAATTTTTGTGTCTTTGTACACCTTGCCTCTTAGACTTGTAAGAGTGATACATGTAGGCATAATTTACTATATATGGAGTTAATCTTAATAATGTGTGGTTGTGTTGAGACTTCCCTCTTGAGCCATTATTAGTGGTATTTCCCTTTTTGGAAACTTTTTGCTTCATAACATGGTTAGAAACATCATTCTTTTTGTCCTTAACAAAGACCATTTAAGAAGAGGAGGGATTCATTGAAGTGGTAGCATTATAACCTAATCCATATTTGATGGATGGACTTCTTTGAACCTTTGGGATGGAGTCTAACTATTCCTTTCCTTTAGTGAACTTACTGAGGCTTTCTTTAAGCTTAAGGTTCTGAGTTATGAGAAACTCAACCTTCTTAGCTTGAGTTTCTTGACCCTCAGCATAATCTTTTAAAGATTTGTTTTCCTTTTTAAGAGAGGAGGTACTTGACTTGAGAGTCTCAAGTCTCATAGAGAATTTAATAAGCATAAAGAATAGCTCTTTTTTAGAGTAGGAGTCAAATTGATTTACCTCTTTGTCATCATCACTATCACTATCACTACTGGATGAGTGTTCACTTGAGGATTAGTTTAGTTGTTCCTCAATTACCATAAGATAGAGGTTAACTAGCTCTTTTCTTATTTCACCTTTATTAGGTTCAGAGTCATTAGTATGGTCCCAAGTGGCTTTTTACACTTCTTTTCCTTTCTTAGAGGTGTGTTTTCTAAAAGGGAACTTGTTTTCCTTGATCTTAGGACAATATGATTTAATATGCCCTTTCTCATTCCATCCATAACAGATGAATTGACTCTTAATTCCTCTTTTCTTATGTCTCTTTGCCCTTTTTCTCTTTTTATTTGAAAGGAATTTCTTTACTTGGCTGGTGATGAGGGCAGGCTACTTATCTTTACTACTTGCTTTGTCATCACTAGAAGAATAAAAAGTTAGTGAATAAAAAGTGGATAGAGATTTGGAATCTGCCACTTTAGCTTTTAATGCTAAATCTTTCTTTCTCGTTCTTATGTTTACAATGGACTTTTCAAGAGTGATATCATGAGCCAATAACTTTCCCACAAACTCATCAAATGATAGGTCCCTTGTTTGCTAGCTTCCTCTATAGCTACCTTCCTAGATTCCCACTTATCTTTGGGAGGTGTTCTTATGATTTTGCTACCATGTCCTTATTTGAATAAGAGTTCCCTAAAGTTTTGATAGTGCCTATAATATCTATAAATCTATTATACATCTTAGTAATGGTTTCACCAGGTTGGTATACAAAGGTTTCATACATGTATGTATGCAAATGAATCTTTTTCTTTTTTACTTCATTGGTTCCTTCATGCTGAGTTTGCAAGGTGTCACATATATTTTTTTTTTGGCTAATGTACACATTTACAATTTAGCATATTGAGACTGATGGATTGCATAGAAAAGAACATGCATTGCTTTTCTATTCTTTAAGTTTGCTTTATTTTCTTCAATAATCCATTCACTTTTAGGTTTTGATACTATAACTTCTCCCACTAGCTTTGTTGGTACCTCTTTTCCTTCTTTAAAAATGTCTCATAAGTCAATGGTTTCACTATTAAGAAAGATCTCCATATAATTCTTCTAGTACATATAGTCATCTCCCTTAAGAAATGGTGGCTTGTGGATGGATTGTGATTCTTCATGACTTGTCATGATCTTTGTTGTGAGCACTTAAGCCTTGATGAAGAGACTAGCTTTGATATCAATTATTGTCCCTTAGTGCCCTAAAGGGGGGGATTGAATAAGGCAATGAAAAGTAATTACAAATAAAAACTAAGTGCAAAAATGAATGAAGAATCAAGACACAAGATTTATAGAGGTTCGACACAACTTGCCTACGTCTTATCCTCTAGTATTCCCACTAGTGCCTTCACCATCAAAATAGCTTAAGGTACTATCAACCACCTTTACAACAGTAGTTTCTAGGCACTACTAAGCCATTATAAGCAAACTTACAAGTGCTACTACAACCTTATCCCAAAGTAGTTTCCAGGTACTATCTTAAACCTTTCATAAAGTATGGTTTTTAAGATCTCCAAAGATCTCTTAATCAAAAGGTTCCTCAAACAAAAATACAACTTTAAAGATGAGGATAACTCTCTCGCTCAACTAATAATACACTTTGAAGTACACTCACAAAGCATGCTCAATATGGTTGAGAGTATTGAGAGAATATCTAAAAAGTTTGTTCTTCAAACTTTGTTTTGAAGATAACACTTGCAAGCTTTCAAAAATGAACTTTTTTTAATAGCCAGATCACTCTTGGTTCACCCTTTTGATTTGAAAATAGCTTTTATAATGGAATACTCGCTTAATGGAATAGTTCTCTACTTCTTTATGTTGAGAGTGAGTCCTTTTATAGGTTGAAACAAAGAACTAGTCATTTGAGAGAAAGCTATCACTTCATATTACAAATATAGACACTCAACGGCTGTTGGAGATTCTCCATACCTATTGTTGAGTCATCAATTATCATTTATTTAATGAAAATGGGTGTTTCTCAAGCAAAATACAATTTTAGCAATCGTTAGTACTTACAAAATGCCCATTGGGACTAGTTGTTAAAGATAAGTTTGTCTCTATGCTCCTCATTTGACTTTCTCATTTGTTTATTCAACTAACTTCAATGTTTGTTAGATATTTTTAACAACTATTAGGTTTCAAACTCAACCCCTATTGAAATATGAACAATGCTTATTTTTTATTTCAAGGAAGGTGTGAACTTGATGTTTTGTTTTCTAAGATCTTCAATAGCATTCCAACGGCTGTTGGTGAACTTCCAATACTAGTTGAATATCCTCAATATTTGTTGTGTTATTGAGAGTGTCTTGTTGAAGGGTCCAAAAATTTTAACTTAATCTAGGGAGCTTTTCTAACACCTGTATCGAGATCTTAAGAGTTTTGCTCAATTCAAGTCACTTGGTCCCATGCCTATTTAGAGATCAAGAACAACACCCATTGTGAAACTGCAATGCCTATTGTGAAGTGCTCAATTCAAGTCACTTGTGTTGTGAATGCTAAGAGGAAAGTGTTTGGAGAACATGTAACCCTAAAGCATTAGACTCACTTCTTTACTTTGAATGATGTGTTTTGAATAATAACAAAACTATATCAAAATTAAGAGAAGTTATAATGTTTGTACTTTAGTGTTTGCTTGATGATTTGAATATACCCAACAAACAATATTGGGCCAAAACAAGTTCATTGAGTGTTATGTAATTTCAATGAGTGTTGAACATCCCCAACAGTGTTGGACCATTCAACGGGCATTAAAGGATGAGCAATGGACATTGATTGGTCCTTTGCTAAAGTCTTATAGACCTTTACAAAGGGCATTGTCACTTTACAACGGATTTTGGAGAAAGTACTCTAGGTTTAGCTGTGTTAGACCTTGCCACAAGCATTGAATTTTCATAGTAGGCATTAATCTGAGCTAGCAATAGAAGTAGCTGATTCACAAGGGGCATGGAAAAAGTGTCCAAGCATGAGCTAAAGCTTCTGGAACCCTAAATAGGTATTGGCCTTTCTCAACAAGCATTGAAAGAGTCTCCAATGAGCATGCAAATTACTCAATGGGTATGGGAAGCTACTGTGCAAAGTTGGAAAAAATAGAGCACGACGTGCAAGCTTTCTGAAAATGAATAATAGGCATTATTCTCTCTCTAATAGGCATTATAGTCAAAACCAATGGGCATTGGCAGTAACCACTATAAGTTCAACGGGTGTTATCACCTCTAATGGCTCATTTTGTAGAAAAGTTATCAAATGGATATCAACTGTTCCAACAGCTAGTTTTGGAGCTTGGATATATAAGCAACATTTTTAGAGTTTAGAAAAGTTAAGAAAAAAGGCAAAAAATCTTTGTGGACATCTTAGTAACTCTTTGTAACTATTTGTGCAAACCTCTTTGCGTGTTGCTTGTATTTTGGGTAGAGTAAGGTTATTTTTGTTACTTTTTTTTAGAGTAGGTTTTCTTGAGCACTAATTGTGTATTAACTACTTGATTTGAGAGGCATAGACACTGCTTAGATCTCTCCTTGCTAGTAGTTGTAAATATTGGTATTATGCTTAGAAAAATGCCAAGAGGTAGATTCTTCTCGAGCCTGTGAAAGGAAAGTTTATTCCTTGAGCCAGTAAAAAAGAATGTTCTTCCTTAGCTTAGAAAAGGAAAGGTTTTATTCTTGAGCCTGAAAAAGAATAGAAAGGCCTAAGTGAAAACTTGGGGAGTGGAGTAGGCACATTGCCAAACTATTATAAAAATCTTTGTGCTCATTTTATGTTATGCTTTTTGTTTTTATTTACAACCTAATTCACCCCACTCTTGAGTTGCCTCATTGTCACTTTGTCCAATAGTAGCTATTAGAGCCTGACCTCTTTTGAAGCTTAGGTGCAAGAGGGACACCATCATGGCAGCCCAAAATGAGCATGGACTAGAAAGACAATTAGTGGTGAGGTGTCCCTTCTTTAATGGAATAAACTAGCAATATTGGAAGAGCATAATGTATTACTTTCTCAAGTCTGAATCCATTGAGTTGTGGAGAATTATGGAGAAAGGTCCATACACTCCAATGAAAACATTTACTGATGGGACTTAAATAGAAAAAGACATTGATGAGATGTTTGAGAAAGAAAAAAGGCAAGTTGCTAATAATGACAAGGCCATATGCTCTTTTATGCCTTAAGCAGAAATGAGTACAAGGTAAGCATGAAGTCAACTACCAAGGAAATTTGGGAGGCCTTAGAGATCACACATGAACGAACAAATTAAGTCAAAGAAAACAAAATAGAGACCCTCATTTGCCAGTATGAAACCTTCCTTATGAAGTTTGATGAAATAATCTCAAGAATGTATGATTGATTCATTGAGATTTTTGGAGAAATAAAGGCTCTTGGGAAGACATTCAATAATAAGGAACTTGTAAAGAAAGTTCTGAGGTGTCTACCTAAGGAGTGGCTTAGCAAGTCACCTCTCTAAAGAACTCAAAGGACTTGAAGACCATGCCACTAGATGAGCTATTAGGAAATCTCATTGACTATGAGATGAACCTGAACAGGAAAGCTCTACCCTCATCTGAGGATATAAAAAAGAAAAAGATTGGAATAGCTCTCAAAGCTACCTCTAAATATTTTAGCTCAGATGATGATGAAGATATGGATGAAGAGGATATAGCCCTTCTAATAAATAAATTCAGATGACTGTTCAAGAATAAGGGCAAAGGCAAGCTTGAGTAGATCAAATGCTATGGATGTGGCAGGCTTGGCCACATTAAAGCAGATTGCCCAAAAGCCAAAGCCGAGAATAAGTACAAAAAGAAGAAGAAAGTCTATAAAGCCACTTTGGATGATTTTAGTGTAGCAGAACCAAGTAAGGATGAAGAAGAGCTAAGGACAGGGAGAAGAGAAAAAACCAATCTTTGTCTCATGGCCTTAGAAGAGATCTCTACAAAACAAGTATGTCCTAACTCTTTTGATAGTGATTTATATGAGGAACGTGTTTAATGTTGAAAATCTTATTGAGGCCCTAAAATTCACTAATAATGATCTTGATAAAGGTTTTAAAAGAAACAAAATTTTGAAAACTGAGTTATTACTAAAAAAAAGTTTTGAGATTTTACAAAAAGAAAATAAGGCATTAAACTAAGAAAAGAAATTTTATGAAATGTTATCTTCTCAAAATGAGAGTCTCAAGAAAGAGATCTCAATTTTGAAGGATTCATTTGCCTCTTTTACGAAAGGAAAAGAGAAACTTAATCTTATTTTGGGCTCTTAAAAGACTTCAAGAGATAGACATGGCTTAGGCTTTGATCATTCCAAACTTCCACTTTTAAGTCAAAATTTGTGAGAGCACTACCAAAGCTAGAGTTCCCTCATCTTCATCTAAATCTTATGTGTATAATCATAGTTGCACTCATCCTCACTCTAAAAGGCCAAAGGCGAATCACACCTTTATTTATGGAACTAAGCATGTCAAAAAAGCAAAGGTTCCTTCACATTTTAAGCATCAATCTTTTAGAAAGCCACCTCACTCAGGCTTTACACAAGAGCTGAAGAAAGCATCCATTGGGCAATGCTTTTATTGTGTAAATTGTGGCCATAAAGCATACTTTTGTTATGCTAGGTTGAGAGATGAGCAAATTTATATTGCTAACCCCCATGGACCTAAAAGAAAATGGGTACCAAAGAAAGTTTAATTTTACAGGATTGGTAGCTCCTCACCTTCTACTCAAAATAGAGAATCAAATGATGATTAGAGCTATAGATTTTAAAGAAGAAGCTGAAGTTTTTGAAAAAAGATTTGTATTTTTAGAAACACAACAATTAATATCAATTGGCATCATTAACTGTGTTATATCTTTATCACTCATTTTATTTTTGTTTAACTTGTTTATTATTGATGGGGAGTTTGCTTTATGAACCAACTTTGGTATTTGTTTCATGTTTTTTTAGGAATCTTTAGTAACTATCCTTCCTTTCTTACTTTCCTCTATTTGTGAAAAGAATATGTAACCCCAAGTTATGTCAACTGTATTTGTGTTTAAACTTCTTGGGTGGTATATTAAAGGGAAGCATATAGATAGGGGAGTCATTCTTTGTTGTTTGATCTATATTTTTGGAACTTTTTGTTTGCTTTGTTGTTGAGGTAGATGGTCTAGATTTAAGGATGAGATTGTTTGTATGTTTGTAAGGGGCATAACATTTTTTTTTTTATGTCTTTTTGCCATGACAAAAAGGAGAGGTGGGGGGTGCGAGGGGGGGAGGGTAGAAGTTTTGGATGCTTTGATTTGATGATTTGATTGTTGTGTTTATGTTTGGTATCACTTATGTCCATAACCTAACACTTGGTATCTTTTATGTGTTTAACATCCAATATTTAGTATCTTATGTGGTTTGACATTTGGTATCATATGTGGCTTGTTAAGTAGCATACTTGGTATCAAGCCTTGTATGTATATTCCAATACTTGATATCAAACCCTATGTTAAATTAGTATCAAACCTTGTACGGATATTTTGATTGCTAGTATTTTGGTTGGTATCTTATTTGTAGTTTTGAGTTTTAACATTTAGTATCCTATATGTGTTTAAGTTTTGTATTTTTGGTTTCAAAGCATCTTAGTTTATCATCATTCAAAAAAGGGGGGGGGGGGGATTATTGTGAATGTTAAGGGAAAAGAGTTTGGAAAACATGTAACTCCAATGCGTTGGACTCATTTCTCTACTTTGAATTATGTGTTTTGAATGATAATAAAACTATGGCTTTTAAGGATAACAAAACTATATCAAAACAAAGAAAAGTTTTATTATTTGTACTTCAGTGTTTGTTTGATGATTTCAATAAACTCGACGACTGATATTGGGCCAAAATAAGTTCATTGAGTGTTGTGCAATTTCAACGAGTGTTGAACATCCCTAACGAGTGTTGGGCCATTCAACGGGTATTGAAGGATAAGTAATAGACATTGATTGGATGATTGGTCCTTTGCTAAAGTCTTATGGACCTCACAAGAAATGTTGTCCTTTTGTAACAGGGGTTAGAGAAAGTACTCTAGGTTGAGCTATTCTAGACCTCGCCACATACATTAAAGTTTCATAATAGGCATCGATCTGAGCTATCAATAGATGTTGCAAATTTGTAACGGGCATGGCAAAAGTGTCCAAGCCTAAGTTAAAGCTTTTGGAACCTGAAACAGGCTTTAGCCCTTCTTAACAGGTGTTAAAAGAGTCTCCAATGAGCATTGCAAATTGATTAATAGGTGTGGGAAGCTACGGTGCAAAGGTGGGAAAAATAGTGCATGAAGTTCAATCTTTCTAGAAATGAACAACATGCATTATTCTTTCTCTAACAGGCATTATAGTCAAAGCCAACAAGCATTGAAAGACATTCAATAGGCATTGAAAGTAACTGTTATAAGTTCAATAGGTGTTGATGAAGAACAACAGGTGTTGTTAAAGAACAACGAGTGTTGTCACCTTTAATGATTGGTTGTGAAGAAAAGCTATCATATTGATATCAACTATTCCAACGGCTAGTTTTGGAGTTTGGCTATATCAGGATCATTTTTAAAGTTAGAAAGGTTAAGAAAAATGGCAAAAAATCTTTGTGAACATCTTTGTAACTCCTTGAAACTCTTTGTGCAAACCTCTTTGGGTGTTGCTTGTATTTTGGGTAGAGCAAGGTTGCTTTTGTTACTCTTTTTGAGAGTAAGGTTTCTTGAACACTAAATGTGTATTAGCTGCCTGATTTGAGAGGCATAGACATTGCTTGGATCTTTCCTTGCTAGTGGTTATAAATGTTGGTATTACGCCTAAAAAAATACCAAGGGGTAGGTTCTTCCTGAGCCTGTAAAAGGAAAGGTTATTCCTTGAGCCTCTAAAAGGGAAGGTTCTTCCTTAGCCTAGAAAAGCAAAGGTTTTGTTCTTGAGCCTTAAAAAGAATAGATAGGCCTAAGTGAAAACTTGGGGAGTGGAGTAGGCACGATGACAAACCACTATAAAAATCTGTGTTTATTTTGTGTTATGTTTTTGGTTTTTATTTACAAACTAATTTACCCCTCTTTATAGGTTTCCTCATCGCCACTCTGTCTAACAATTTAGTCTAATACTTGTTGCAAAAATACGATGCCTATTGAAAAATCAAGAATCACACCTGTTGCAAAGTTCAATGTGCATAGTTCATGTGTTTGAGTTATCCAACACTTATTGTATTAAAGGAAAATGCCTGTTGTGAGATCCTAAAGACTTTATTCATGTTGGGGTGATATTCCAACGCTTGTTAAGTTCCTTCAATGCTCATTACTAGAGTCACAATGCCTATTGAATTATTGCTAAACCCATTGGACTGTAAAGTTTAGTTTGATTGATCTTTACTCTCTTAATACTTAAAGTTTCCAATAGTAACTCTTTCTCCAATCATTATGTTTTAATGAATTAATGTACCTATAAGAATTAACATAGATTACTTGGACAAAGGTAAGCTCTTAGATGTGTTTGTGATCATCAAAATAAGACTTGGTTCAACATTTGATTGTAAGTGATTTATTCTAAACACTAAAGATAACATTAGTAAGTTGATTTTAAATTAGATGAAAGAATCTTCTTAGTCTATTCCATTATTAGTAAAGGATATAAGTGTGAGTGCCTTGATTTCGTGGCTCTGCTCAAATGAATGGAAAGTTACTTGCAACTCTTTTCTTTTAATCAACCATCAGAGGGGTCGAGAGGATATGGTTTATATATTGGTACAATCCCTTTTCATGGCAGGTGTTTTAGGATGATCGAGGGATCCTTAAAAGGCTTCATGATAGGTAAAAAGCTTTAATATGAGCAAATGGCCAATAGGGGGCTAATACAGTGCAATACTTTGGTACACTATTTTGAATGAAGTAGCCACACAACTTTGGTTAGGAAAAAAGTTTGGGCAAAAAAGGATTTTAAGCCTAATAGGTCATCTAGAAAGCTGAATCTATCTTCATCTTATCAAAGATTAGATTCAAAAATTGGGTACAACATGAAGAATAGTTTAGGCACTTATAAATTGCCTAGAGTTTGGAATCTAGCCTTCAAGTATCTTTGATTCACAATTATAATTTTAGCCTATTATTTAATTAGTCCATATTAGGTAGCCCTAAGATATTCATCTAGTGCGCCTCAAGTCATTCATATTATCATCAAATTATAAACATTCACCATAATGATGAAGGACATGCATAATCATAGATAGGGGACAATACATAAAACTAATCTACTACGAAAATAGCATTAAAGTGACCTCTCAACCTATAAAATCAAACATAATGTTAACTTTAAATCATAACCAAAAGATGGCCAAAATGAGAAACTAAGTATACCCAAAATATGCAACACTAAAGGGGCACCTTGCCTCACCTCATGGAAAAGGAAGTCATAACCTAATAAGTTCCTAGTGTATAGTGCAAGTCTATGTTAAAGATCAAATTGGGGATCTTATACTACTTTCCATCCTCATTATTAAGCATATAAAAATAAAGAATGTTGAACTTAACTTTGCGAGAATGGTGAACTTAGCTTGCTTTGATGACTACAAACACATCTAAAAGTTAACCTTTGTCTAAGTTATTTGTGTAAAATATTGCAGGTACATCGATTTATAAATAAATGTGTTGGGAGAAAGAGTTATGATGAAAACTATTAGTATTCAAATCCAATAGGTGTCGTCATATTTCAACAAGTGTTGCGACTCTAGCAATGGGCATTGAAGGAACTTAACAGGTATTGAAATGACACCCAAGTATGAATAAAGTCTTCTGGACTTCTTAACCAACATTTTTCTCAAGCACAATAGGCATTGGATGACTTAATGAGTTGATCTTTCTAATAGGCATTGCAATTTCATAATGGACATGGCTATTGAATCTTAACTGGTGTTGCATTTTTACAATAGGTGTTGGACCAAGTGACTTTATTTGAGCAAAATTCTCAAGATCTGAACATGGGCATTGGATTCTACTAACGGGCGTTAGAGAAGTTCTCAAGCAGAGCTAAGATCTATGGGCCTTCCTACGAGACACTCTAAAAAATGCAATAGGCATTGAGATCATTTTCAACAGGCATTAGAAGTTCACCAACAACTGTTGAAGTACTGTTAAATCTTGAAAAATAAAGCATTAAGTTCACATCCTCTTGAAAATTTACAATGGGTTGTTCATATCTCAATAGGAGTTGAAGTTGAATTTCAACAGGCATTGAGAATTGTGAACAACCATTAAAGAGTTGTTAAATAAACAATTGAGAATGTCAAAAGAGGAGCGTCTAAGCAAATCTCTCTCTAACAACTAGTTCTAACGGGCATTTCAATAGTACCAATGAACATTGAAGTTGTATTTTATTTGAAATTCACCTGATTGATGACTGAACAATAGGCATGGATATTGTCTAACATACATTGAGTGTCTACTTTAATGACATGAAGTGGTAGTCTTCTTTCTAACGACTAGTTTCATGTCCTTGTCTATAAAAGGACCCTCTCACAATAAAAGCAAAAAAGAGAACATGTTCAAAAAGTGAGTACTTTTATAGTGAAAACTATCCTTGAATAAAAGGAGTGAAACAAGAGTAATGTAGCTTGCAAGATAAGATCTTTGTCAAGATTACAAAAGCTTTCTTCAAAATAAAGTTTGAAGAACAAGCTTTCAGACTTTCTCTCAAAATTCTCAACCAAATCAAGGATACATGGTAAGTTTATTCTGAATAGTCTATCACTTGAGTGATAGAGTTTTTCACAACTTTCTAAGTTGTAATTTCATTTGAGAAAACCTTTGGTTTAGAGATCTTAAGATATCTAAAACCATACTATGTGAAAGGTTTAAGGTAGTACATGTAATCTACTTTGGGAAACGATTTAGTAGCACCCATAAGTTTACTTGTAATGGCTTGGTAGTGCTTAAAATCACTATTGTAAGGTAGTTGATTACACCTATAAGTTATTTAGATAGTAGTGGGAATACTATAAGAGAGGATATAGATAGGTTGTGCTAAACTCTATAAATTAGTTGTCTTTATTCTTTATTATTTTCACACTTGTTTTTATTTTTTATTACTTGCCATTGCCCTATTCAATGACCTTTCTAGGGCACAAAGGGACAATAATTTGCATCAGAGCTAATCTCTTCATCAATGCCTAAGTGTTATGAGTAAAGATCATGACGTGTCATGAAGAATCACAATTAGTCCATAAGCCACCTTTCTTCAAAGAAGACGACTACAGGTATTAGAAAAATCATATAGAAATCTTTCTTGATAATAAAACCATAGATCTATGGGACATTATGGAAGAAGGAAGAGAATTTCAATAGAACTAGTTAGAGATGTTCTAGTACCAAAGCCCAAGAGTGAATGGACAACTGAAGAGAATAAGCCAAATTTAAAGAATAGACGAGCAATACATGTTCTCTTTTGTGAAATGCACAAATCTCAGTACGCTAAGTTGCAAATGTGTACATCAATAAAAGAAATATGGGACACATTGCAAACTCAACATGAAGGAACTAGCAAAGTCAAGAAGAATAAGATACAAATGCACACATATTATATGAAACATTTGTATATCAACCTAGTAAAACCATCACTGAGATGTATAACAAGTTTATTGACATAGTGGGCACTCTCAAAACTCTTGGAAAGTCCTATTCTAATGAGCACATGGTAGCGAAGATTCTGAGAACACTTCCTAAAGATAGGTAGGAAGCCAAGAAGACTGCAATAGAGGAAGCAAACAAGTTGAAAGCCCTGTCACTGGATGAGCTTATAGGAATGCTATTGCCCTATGAAATCACTCTTGAGAAACCAACTGAAAGTACTGGAGTGATAAAGAAAGATTTGAAACTAAAAGCCAAAGAAGTATGCTCTAAACGCCCATCTACTTCTTGTTTGCTAACATCTTTTTCTTCTAGTGATGATAAAGATAGTAGTGAAGATGAGTACCTCACCCTTATCGCAAATAAAATAAAGAGATTTCTCTCAATCAAAAGGACAAAAGGGCAAAGAGATATAGAAGAAAAGTAGTAAAAGTCAAATTATGTGCTATGGATGTAATGACAGAGGGCACATAAAGTCATATTGTCCTAAGTTAAAGAGGAATAAATTTCCTTTTATGAAACACACCTCTAAGAAAGAAAAAGAAGTGTATAAAGCTACATGGGATGAAACTAGTGACTTTAAACCTGATGAGGAAGAAATTAGAAAGGAGATGACCAACATTTGTCTAATGGTAATTGAGGAGAAATCAAATAAATCCTTAAGTGAGCACTCCTCCAGCAACGATAGTGACAGTAATGGTGACCAAAAGGTAAATCCCTTTGATTTCTACTCTAAAGATGAATTATATTCTATTATCACCAAACTTACTTTTAAAGTTGAGACTCTCAAGTCTAGCACCTCCTCCCGTAAGAAAGAGAAGAAATCTTTAAAAGATTATGCTAAGAGGCAAAAGACTTTGGATAAGGAGGATGAGTCTCTCATAGCTGAGAATTCTAAGCTTAACGATAGCCATAGAAAATTCACTAAAAGAAATGAGAAATTAGACTCTATCCTTGAGATTCAAAGGAGCTCATCCATTAAACCTGGATTAGGATATAATAACTCTATTTCTACTACTCCTTCTACTTCCAAAATAGTTTTTATTAAGGCTAAGGAAGATAGTACACCTAACCCCATTAGAATGTCAAAAGTTCCCAAGAAGGGAAATGCCAAGATAAATGGCACAAAGGCTAAGTCACAACATATCAACACATAAATGAGACATGCTCCTCCTAAAGCAAATTATGCCTATATGTATTATTCATACAAGCTTATGAGGCAAAGTGTCCAAAGGCATAGAAATTGGCATAACCATGGATATAGATACACACTACACAGGAGAATTCTTCATATGAGAAACACTCTTAGAAATATGTCTCAAAGGAGTTACAAGTCTCACAGACACTATATGCTTGTTCCAGCTAGAAATAAGATACTAGCTCACTTTAATGGTAACTGTTTTTACTGTGGTAAATATGGTCATATTGCCTATCACTGCTACTTTAAAAGGCATGATGAGAAAATGATAATAGCTAACCCTTTAGGACCTAAGACGGTTTGGGTACCTAAGACATAACTCTCTTTGTTTTGTAGATGTGTTTGAAATCCCAAGTTAGAGAGCAAAAGTGGTATCTTGATAGTGGATGTTCAAAGCACTTGATAGGAGAAAGAAAGTTCTTCACACAATTGTTAACAATGGAAGGACTTGGAAATATGTCTTTTGGAGACAATGGAAAGGCCAAAATTATTAACATAGATAAAGTCAGTAAGGATGTTGATTCACTTATCCTTGATACAGTACTACTTATTTATCGACTCAAACACAATATGCTAAGTGTAAATCAATTGTATGACAAAGGCCTTAGAGTTATGTTTGAACCATAAACATGTTATGTGTCAAGAATGAGTAAAGAAAAAAATTCTATTCATTGGTAGGAGAATTCATAATATTTTTGTCATTAATTTAAATTCTCTCACTAACAATAATACAAAGTGTCTATCCTCTATAGTGGATGAAGGTAAAACTTGGCATGAGAGGTTAGGACATGGTAGCATGGAACTCATCAATAAGTTGAAAAGAAGAAACCTTGTTAAAGGTCTACCTGAAATCAAGTTCATAAAGGAAGGAGATTGTAAAGCATGTCAAAAAGGAAAACAAGTCAAATATTCATTCAAATCCAAGAACAAGGTAAGTTCTTCTAGACCTTTGCAATTACTTCACGGGATCTATTTGGATCCACTAGAGTATCTAGTTTAGGAGGCATGCATCATGCATTTATCATAGTAAATGGTTACTCTATATATACTTGGGTACTATTCCTTCCTCATAAGGATTTTTGTTTTGATACTTTTAAGACCTTTGCTAAGAGACTTCAAAACCAAATGGATTTGAAAATCTCTTTTATTAGAAGTGAACATGGACGAGAGTTTGAGGATGCTAAGTTTCATAGATTTTATGATGAGTATGTTATCTCACACAACTTCTCAACTCCTAAAACACCATAACAAAATGGTATAGTAGAAAGAAAAAATAAAACTCTTCAAGAAATGGCTAGAACCATGATAAATGAGTACAATCTTCCTACGTATTTTTTGGTTGAAGCTGTAAACACTTCATGCTTTGTCTTAAAGAAAGTCTTAGTGACACCCTTGTTGAAGAAAACTCCCTATGAGTTATAGAACAATAGGAAGCCCAAGATTGCATACTTTAGAGTCTTTGTTTGCATGTATTTTATTCTGTTGGACTAGGATGGTTAATTCTAAGTCTTAAACCTCTTTTGATCTTGACAAAAGAGATTGATCAATTCTAATATTTCAATTAAGTGTTGTTTTGTAGTTTTTAGATAGTCTATAAATTTGAAGTTGGATGAAGTCCATAATCTTCAAAGAAAGCAAAGTGTCCCCTAATTCGCGACTGCAACTTCATAAATCGCGACAGCGAACTAGAATAAGGTTAGTTGACAAACTGGACAAATGAATTCGCAGGCCATTTCTTTGTTGTGACCAATTCAAAAAAAGGAGAGCCAAAGTCACAGACGAATTCATGGTGTGTGTCACACCTCAATCACGATCACGAATTTCGAAGTAACTCAAGAGGGAATCAAATCCACAACCACAACATGACAAGTATCCTAGGTGACCATTGGAAGACAAAAATCGCGATGGCAACTTGTGGGTTGCGACCTCGAATCATGAAGAAGAAGATAAACATTTTAACAGACGAATTTGTGTCATGAGTCGCGTCTTGTACAAGGAAAATCGTGATCGCTACTTTTGTGAGCAGGTGAAAGGCAACAATTATATTTTCCTAGTGAACCAATGGGAAAATGATACGTGGACTAGTCGTTAGACACAAACGGGGATTCCTGCCACAAGTTTTGGCTCCCGTATGGAAATTGAAAAATCGTGACCACAAAAGAGTAGTAGTGACCTCAAATGAAGCCTGACAAGCATTTAATGCAAAAATATGTCTAGCATACTTTGGAGATTTGCTGCCAGTTTTATTACAACGTCTCTTTGGTGGGTTGAGGCTATAAATACCTCACCAAACAGATGTAAATGCAAGACAATTCATTAATTTGTAACCCAAATTCTTGCAATTTTGCTATTCAATTTTTTCTCTTCTTTAGGCAATTGTTTAGTGTGAACATAAACACCATTTGTAAAAGTTGTAGTGTGAGCCTGTAAAAACACTAAAAGAGGTTGTTGTGTGAGCCTATAAAAACACTAAAAGAGGTTATTGTGTGAACCTTAAAAACACAAGTGTAAAGGTTATTGTGTGAGCCTCAAAAACACGAGTGTAAAGGTTATTATGTGAGCCTTGAAAACACAAGTGTTAAAGTTTATTGCAAGCTTAGAAAGACCATGGAAAGATAGTGGAACACCCAATTGTTGAGAATTGGGGAATGGACATAAGGTCAATTATACCTGAACCGCTATAAATCTTGTGTCTTCATTCTACTCATTTTCCTTCTTACCTTCTTCTTTTAATTTTTATATACCAATTCAACCCCCCTCCCCCTTCTTGGTGCATAAGGCCAACAAGTGGTATCAGAGCCTAAACACTCAAACAAACCTTTATTGGTGAGTAAAAGAACATGGCACAAGAGGGAATCCACTCACGCCTCAAGCCTCACTTTGATGGAACCGACTATACTCATTGAAAGTATAGACTGGAAATCTATCTTGACATAGATATGGTAGATCTTTGGGATGTGGTTGTAAAAGAATGGAAGCCACCTACTAAGGTAGTGGATGAAATTGAAGAAATTATCCCAAGAGAAGAATGGGTTGAAGCTCACCAAAGATCAAATGGCAAAAACAAGAGGGCAATGACCATTCTTCTAAGCTCTCTCTCTAGAGAAGAGATTGGAATAATGCAACATTGTCAAACAACACATGTCATTTGGAAGACACTTGAGAACTACCATGAAGACGTAACTCTAGTTAAGTCAAGTCGGTTGGAGATGTACATAACCGAATAGGAGCTATTCATGATGAAGGACAATGAAAGCATCATCAAAATGACAAATAGGCTCCTATGTATAGTCACCAACATGAAGAAATTTGAAAGGACACTCACAAACTATGAGGTAAACACAAAAATCCTCAAAACCCTTCCTTTGGATAAATTTGGTGCTAGAGTGTGCAACATCCAAAAGTCCAATCTGATGATTGGGAAAGTGCCAACAGATGTTTTGATAGGCAAACTTTTAACTCATGAGTTGGCCTTGCAAAAAGATG
>CATIWR010347465.1:0-10765 GCA_949677035.1 Omphalea diandra
TAGGAAAGTTGAAAAATATTAATTTAGATTACTATTATGTCCCTAATGCAATTGTATATTCATTTAATTAATTCATATATTTATACAACAAAATTTATTATAATTATCAATTTAGTATAAAATATAAATATTATTCAAAGAACTAAATAATTATAAATTTATTATGAAATATATATAATTTTCAAATTTTATCATATAGATTTTACCAAACATGCTAGTTAATCAAGATAAACATTCAAATATACAGTTTTATAATAATAAAATTAAAAAATATCTAATTACTAAATAAATAATAAAAGACTTCAACTTTCAATAATTTAATTTTAATTTAGTAAATAAAAGTATATATAAGGTTATATATGTCTATATATTATATTAATTAAGGATATAATTATTCATGTATAATTATATAATTTATAATAGATATGAAAAAATAACTCTAAAGTTAATTTTTCATGTAGATAGAAAAATAAAGATTATAAATTACATGTTTAAAAATTTAACTTTATTGAAAATATAATATTTATATATAAACCAAACATACAAATTTAACATTCTTGATTACTTTTTCCCAATAATTCAGCAACTAAACGCCCCTCAATTTATTTGAGAATACTGGCTGAGAAAAGGAAAGTTTTTTTTAGAGCAAAGTAAGCTTTATCCTCCATGAAAGGAGACACCTGATGCGCATATGTCTTAATCACGGCGGATCCCATGCTTTTTGAACACGTGCTCGCTGATGACACTAGACTCTAAAAAAGAAGCGTTCTCAGCCGTCGATATCTGTATTCCCTCCGAGTAAGAAGAGAACCCTAATATCCAATATCGGACCGAACATTTCCACCCCGAAAAACGAGGTGGAGGCTAAGGCTTTCTGTCCCTTTCTCCCATTCTCACAAAAATCTCCACTCATCGATCAGAATAACCCAAAGTTGTTCAAATTCGACTTCGATGTCATTTCCTATTGTTCTTTTTCTAATCAATTAAATTTGTTTTTTATTGATTTTTATTTTTTTTGTATTATTCTGTAGAAATGGCGGATGAAAACCCGATCATAAACGGTGTCGCATCAGAGAACTGCGATCAGACTGTGGATAAGCACGAGAACGAGACTAAGCTGAAGCAGAAGATCGAAACCTTAGAGAAGGAGAAATTCTCTCTGGTCAACGAGAACAATGAAATCAAAGATCGAATGCAGCAATTAACGGCCGAGATGGAATATTTAAGATCTGACGATTCAGAGCTGAAGCAAAGGCTACAAGCATTGGACACAGAGATAGAGAAGGCCGAGGAGACCAAGAAAGCTACGGAATCCATCGCCGCTAGAGCTGCACAGCTGGAGACGGAGGTGTCAAGGCTCCAACATGATTTGATTTCGGCCATGAGCGAAGGGGAGGAAGCGAATGCTGAGATTTCGGAACTGAAGAAAGAGAAAATGGAGACAGAAAAGAAAGTGAGGGAATTGGAGAGAAAGATTGGGGTTTTGGAAGTGAGAGAGATGGAGGAAAAGAGCAAGAGAGTGAGGATTGAGGAGGAGATGAGAGAGAAAGTTGCTGAAAAAGAGAAAGAGCTAAAGAATGAGATGGCTAAAAAGGAGGGTTTGGAGAAGAAGGTGAGGGAACTGCAGAAGGAGGTGGATGAAGCAGAGAAGACGATTGCTGGATTGAAGGAACGGACTTTTGAGGCTGTTAATCGCAGCCTTCAAGTTGAGAGTAACGATAAGGGGCTGAATCTACAGTGGCCGGTGCTTGCCTTGGGCTCCTCAGGTGCTATTATTGCCGCAGCTGCTTTTGTTTATGTTTGCTATGCTAGGCACTCGTGATTCATCTATATTTTTGCTTGCCATTGTTTTTGAACTTATTAAGGGTTAATGGTCTACACAAATTTTGCCTGACTCTGCTAAGGGGAGTACTAATTATTCAATATACTTAGAGGAATTAATTTTGAGTACTGTTATCTTCCTCCTTATGTGCCTGCCGGTCCTTCAGTTGTTTGACAAGTTCTTGATTATCTCTTTGCATGTCATTCACGAATCAACTAGATGGTTTATCTGATGATTTCTTTGTGTTATTCAATCTTATGTTTGTATATAAAATAGAATTTCTTGTTTCTACGTTCTGTGATTTACAGAGTTTCTCTGTCTAAGGAAGTGTGGAAATAAAATTCTATTGCTTGTTATATCACTGTGAAATTGAATCAGTGACCTGATTGTTCTGCTATATTGCTTCATTTTTTTTTTTCCCGGATTTGTCTTCTGTTAGAAATTTATGTTGATAGGCTATTTTAAATGCTTTTGATATTTATGGTGCTGTGATTTCAAAGGAAACTATGGCAGAAGAGTTTTAAATTTCGAAGAAAAGATTGTTTAGTGGTAGTCTTCCATCGCTAGATGCTGATAACCGATAGCACAGAAGGAATAATAGCACTCTGCTTACTAACGGATGGGTTATTTGCACACTGACCTTGGTTGTCTGTTGAACCTCCTGAGTTCCATAAGATTCTCTTTATCTTTCATTTGACAGTGTATGGCACCTTTCTTTTTTGCGGTTTCTACAGAGTGTGAGTATATATATATATATATATATATATATATATATATATATAACTTAAAAATCTCTGAACTTTTTAACCGAATTTTTTACTTTTTAACAAATCTAGGTAATTTGTTTTTATCATTTTTTTAATTAAATCCAAACTTAATTTTTTTCGGCAGAGTATTAATCATAATGGTGGTTTGACTTATTTAATAACCTGATAAATCTTCACATAGTCAAAAACATTGTTAATTTAACCCTAAAAATTAAAATTTCAGTTTTAATTATTTATCGTTAAAATTTCAGTTTAATTATTTATGGTTATCGATTCATTAAATTGCATTATGCGTTTTTAGTACCTTTTCTATAATTAAAATTTCAGCTTTATCAGGTCGTGTATAATCCCACAGGCATGGCTGGCTTTCCCACGTCGTGGCAAAATTCACCATAATTGTGGAATCCTTCATAAAATTTCAAAAATAGCTTAACAACCAAATGACTTTCCGGATGCGTACTCTAGGGTGGTGGCTTTCACTATGGGTGTAGTGGCTCCTCCACTAGCATGAACACTTCCTCTATGATCGTAGCAACTGTCAACCAACTTCAAATTCAATTCTTTAAATTTCTCCATATTTTTGGCTTGCTTCTCTGCAATCATGACACTGCCACCACAATCATTGAAGCATTGACACCTTAAATTAGTTCTTAAAGCTTTCCTAGAGTTCTCTAAGGATTCTAATTTACAAGTATTTATTCTTTTTAGAGTTAGGGACATATGTAATAAGGTATTTAGGCCCTTCTTCATGGACTTGAGATGCTTCAAATGCTTTCCAAACATCTTGAAGAGCTTTAGCTTAGAATTAGCATGAACAAGGAACCTATAATCACAACTTCTACCGTAGCATATGCACTAGAGCAAATTAATTGTTTGTTATGATCAAAATAAGAATTAGAAATATAGATTCACTATTTTTCACCTTTTGATGACGACTAATAATAAGAAAAAAAAATTATGTGACTAGGTGTGAAAGAAAAAAGTACTCCCTCTTGTTTTGCAATTTAAGGCAAATTTTTAATTAATATTTTGAAAATTAATGTCAATTAAATCAGAGATTATTGGGTTAAAAATAAATTTTGTCCGCATACATGTCCACCTTTCACATTTAATAAGATAAAAATACATTGGAGTTTGTTTTCCTCAATTTATTCTCTTTGACAGCTCAAACTTTAACTCATTTGATCTAACATTGATAAAAGAGATTCATATGCTTAGACTTTTTTTGAACACATTAAAATCAAGGTAAGATTATTGAAGCCATCAAGAAAACCAATGGCTCAAATGTTCATGTTGAGGTAGAAAATATCAGCTCCAAGAACAACCTTTAATCCTTTAAACATCCATGAATTCATGAATTGAAAAGTAATCTATGTCATCTGATGCTTATCCAAAGTATGTCTATGGTTGGGAGGGGCATCTGGGAGAAAAAAGAGTTTTAAAGATGAACGAATGGTGAAAAAGCCTTAAAATCACACTAATATAGGGCTGTCCCGACCCTCACGGGTTGTGGCAAGCTTCCTCATCGTATGGTGAAAGCTGCCTCGAAATAACAATTGATTTTGTTTGGCCTCATAATTGTGGCATAGTTCCCCATATATCACGGAGAGAGACCTCAAAATCACCTTAAAAACACTTCTTCTAAATAGTGGAAAACGTATATGGTAAATCAACACTCCAAACACTTTTAAATTCCTCAAATTTGTTTAAGATAATCTTCAAAGGTGCCGACATGTATGAATATAGGTGCCGACATGTATGAATATGGGCTACAAATACCTAGAATATTATAATTGTTATAATATTACAGTGTGTTGTGATACTATTAGATGATTATTTTTTATCTTAATAGATAAATTTATGAGATAAAACTTTATTTCTATCTTTATTTCTCTAATATTGACACTATAAATAAGTGTTATAATAAATAAAATAATATACACAAACTATTCTTTATTCCATTATCTATTCTCTCTCTATTTTTCTTTATGCTTACAACACATTTCGTGGTTTGAGTTTTTTAAGAGGTTAGTACATATTTTTTTTGTAATATTTTATTTAAATTCATGCATGATTTAACATAAAAACATATATCTAATCATACCCATTTATTTTCTCCTAACTTTTGAAATAGACCCATTGCACTTATTTTCTTGATTATATTACATTAAAAAAAATGTTTAGACGTTGATTGTCTAAAATATTATTAAAACAAATTGCCATAGAAACCCATGAACCTTATTTTTCTATGTACTTCACGAACACCGTGTGCTATATGATTGCTCAATGCGACAAGCCGCCGGTACACATCAATGTTGAAAATTTCAAGAGTATATTTAAAAAAAAAAAAAAAGGAATTTTGAAGTTGATGATAAGATGACCTTTTATATGATTTGATAAAAGGAATTGGAAGTTGCCACTGGCCATGCTGAATAATCTAATCAACATGATTATAGAACTAATAGCTTATTAATTAATAAGCATTTTTTGTCTAATTAATAAATATGTATTTTTAGCTTGCCAATCAAGTCGTCTAATTAATAAATATGTATTTTTAGTTTGCCAATCTAGTCTAAACTGATTGGTCTTGACATTCTTAAGCAATACGAAGGAATCTTGAATTTGATCTTCTGTTTACCAATATGACGAAAACTTCACTTTGCGAGAGAGTTGAGACTTTAAAGAAAAATAAATGCATTCTATAGTATGTGATCTCTGTAGTATTCTATAGTATGCGATCTCTGTTTTGCTCAATTAGTCAAGCATCATATACATTAGATCCAAGTTAACTGAATGAATGAAGCATTAAACATAATGAAATTTTAGTGCACTGGATATCATATGCAAAAACTTGACAAATAATATATTTATGGTAGTACTTACATCATAATCAATTATTTCAAAATATTATAGTGCATATGCTATGATTTTATAAATCTAAATAACAACAATTTGATATTACAATTTTTAATACAAATAAGAATGACTTGCAATTTTATTTTAATGTCTAATTATAAATTTAATTTTGATTTTTTAAGTTTTTATTATTATGATATATAAAGATATTATTTAATATTAATATAATTCTTGAAGAACTTGTTTTTGAAATTCTAGTTTTATTTTAAATTCTAGTTCTTAAAGAACTAGTATTAAATATAGTTCTTGAAAAATTTGTGTTCCTATAGAATTAAATAAATTGATACAGCTCCTGAAAAGCTCATATTGTTTATAATTCTTGAAAAACTAATTAAATAAATTATAAAATTTTGAAGAATCGGTACCCTAAGTTCCCGAAGAACTTAGTATCCAAATTCTTGAAAAAAAAACTAGTATCCCAATTTGTTAAAAAAATTAATACCCTACGCTCCTGAAGAACTAAATATATTGTCTATAAGTTTTTTAAAGATTGATTTAAATATGATACTTTTAACATATGACTTGTGTTTGTATAAACAATGTCGAATTTGACGAAACTTGCCTTTGACATCACAAACAAAAATTATGTGTCATGGATATAGATGACGAAATACATATGGATGCTATTGGTCTTAGAAACACAATCAAATATGACAATGTATATGCCTAATAATTAAGTGAGTTTCTTTAGTCATTTCGTTTGTTTTATATTTCAAATCTGAATAGTTAGTTTGAGATTTGAAATTTGAGTACTCATTGGTTTGAAATAATTTATATTTAGTTTTTATCTATGATTTATTAGCTCAATTTTAATATATAACTTATGTTGATTTATTATTATTATGTTTTCTACTAATATATTTTTTTTATACGAGGATATTATAGATCCTACTATGTCATTAGTAAGATTTAAAATAAATGATGCAAACTAGTGTCTTATAGATAGTGTAATCATGAACACCACATTAAAAAATAAGAAATACTTTTCTCATTAATATCTAATAGTAAAAGAATAATTGAAGACTCTAGAATAGCAAATGTATTACTACTTGAAGGGACACATCTTTTTATTAAAAATTCACTATTTTCTCTCAAATCTCACAAAAAATTATTGAGACAACAAATGTAAGAAATATAGAATATCTTCGTATCATAACTTTTGATAAAAAATTGTATTAGAGAAATTATATTTCTCTTTTGACTTATATTACACATATATGAGTATAATTGAAACAAATGTGGTAGTAAACTAAAAGTTTATAGATCAAATACTTTTCTTATTTAACATGATCGACTAGGTCATTCTAAATCAACAATAATGCAAAAAATTATTGAGAGGGGCATCTGGTAGAAAAAGGAGTTTTAAAGATGAACGAATGGTGAAAAAGTCTTAAAATCACACTAATATAGGGCTGTCCCGACCCTCACGGGTTGTGGCAAGCTTCCTCGTCGTATGGTGAAAGCTGCCTCGAAATAACAATTGATTTTGTTTGGCCTCATAATTGTGGCATAGTTCCCCATATATCACGGAGAGAGACCTCAAAATCACCTTAAAAACACCTCTTCTAAATAGTAGAAAACGTACATGGTAAATCAACACTCCAAACACTTTCAAATTCCTCAAATTTTTTTAAGATAATCTTCAAAGATGCCGACATGTATGAATATGGGCTAAAAATACCTAGAATATTATAATTGTTATGATAATATTTTAGTGTTGTGATACTATTATATGATTATTTTTATCTTAATAGGTAAAGGTTTTTATGAGATAGAACTTTATTTCTATCTCTATTTCTCTAATATTGACACTATAAATAAATGTCATAATGAATAAAATAATATACACAGAAATTATTCTCTATTCTATTCTATGTTCCCTCTTTATTTTTCTTTATGCTTACAACACATGTCGTGCATTGAGTTTTTTAAGAGGTTTAGTATATATTTTCTTGGTAATATTTTGTTTGAATTGATGCATGAATTAACATGAAAACATATATCTAATCATACCCATTTATTTTTCTCCTAACTTTTGAAATAGACCCATTGCACTTATTTGCTTGATTATATTACATTAAAAAAAAATGTTTAGACTTTGACATTTATTTTTCTCCTAACTTTTGAAATAGACCCATTGCACTTATTTGCTTGATTATAATTTAAAAAAAATGTTTAGACTTTGACATTTATTTTTCTCCTAACTTTTGAAATAGACCCATTGCACTTATTTTCTTGATTATATTACATTAGAAAAAATGTTTAGACGTTGATTGTCTAAAATATTATTGAAACAAATTGCCATAGAAACCCATGAACCTTATTTTTCTATGTACTTCGCCAACACCGTCTGCTATATGATTGCTCAATGCGACAAGCCGCCGGTACACATCAATGTTGAAAATTTCAAGAGTATATTAAAAAAAAAAAAAGGAATTTTGAAGTTAGATGATAAGATGACCAAAATGTCATTTTTATATGATTTGATAAAAGGAATTGGAAGTTGCCACTGGCCATGCTGAATAATCTAATCAGCATGATTATAGAACTAATAGCTTATTAATTAATAAGCATTTTTTGTCTAATTCTAATTAATAAATATGTATTTTTAGTTTGCCAATCAAGTCTAAACTGATTGGTCTTGACATTCTTAAGCAATACGAAGGAATCTTGAATTTGATCTTCTCTTTACTAATATGACGAAAACTTCACTTTACTCGAGAGTTGAGACTTAAAAGAAAAATAAATGCATTCTATAGTATGTGATCTCTGTAGTATTCTATAGTATGTGATCTCTGTTTTGCTCAATTAGTCAAGCATCATATACATTAGATCCAAGTTAACTGAATGAATGAAGTATTAAACATAATGAAATTTTAGTGCACTGGATATCATATGCAAAAACTTGACAAATAATATATTTATGGTAGTACTTACATCATAATCAATTATTTCAAAATATTATACTGCATATGCTATGATTTTATAAATCTAAATAACAACAATTTGATATTACAATTTTTAGTACAAATAAGAATGACTTGCAATTTTATTTTAATGTCTAATTATAAATTTAATTTTGATTTGTTAAGTTTTTATTATTGTGATATATAGAGATATTATTTAATATTAATATAATTCTTGAAGAACTTGTTTTTGAAATTCTAGTTTTATTTTAAATTCTAGTTCTTAAAGAACTAGTATTAAATATAGTTCTTGAAGAATTTGTGTTCCTATAAAATTAAATAAATTAATGCAGTTCCTGAAAAACTCATATTATTTATAGTTCTTGAAAAATTAATTAAATAAATTATAAAATTTTGAAGAATCGGTACCCTAAGTTCCTGAAGAACTAAGTATCCAAACTCTTGAAAAAAAGCTAGTATCCCAATTTTTTTTAAAAATTAATACCCTACGCTTCTAAAGAGCTAAATATATTGTCTATAAGTTTTATAATGATACTTTTAACATATAACTTATGTTTGTATAAACAATGTTGAATTTGACGAAACTTGCCTTTGACATCACGAACAAAAATTATTTGTCTTGGATATAGACGACGAAATACATATGGATGCTATTGGTCTTAGAAACACAATCAAATATGACAATGTATATGCCTAATGTTAAGTGAGTTTCTTTAGTCATTTAGTTTATTTTATATTTCAAATCTCAACAGTTAGTTTGAGATTTGAAATTTGAGTAACTCATTGGTTTGAAATAATTTGTATTTAGTTTTTATCTATGATTTATTAGTTCAATTTTAATATATAATTTATGTTGATTTATTATTATTATGTTTCCTACTAATATATTTTATTTATACGAGGATCTTATAGATCCTACTCTGTCATTAGTTAGATTTAAAATAAATGATGCAAACTAGTGTCTTATAGATAGTGTAATCATGAACACCCCATTAAAAAATAAGAAATACTTTTCTAATTAATATCTAATAGTAAAAGAATAATTGAAGGTTCTGGAATAACAAATGTATTACTACCTGAAAGGACACATCTCTTTATTAAAAATTTATTATTTTCTCTCAAATCTCACAAAAAATTATTGAGACAACAAATGTGAAAAATATAGAATATCTTCATATCATAATTTTTGATAAAAAATTGTATTAGAGAAATTACATTTCTTTTCCGACTTATATTACACATATATGAGTATAATTGAAACAAATGTGATAGTAAACTAAAAGTTTACATACTCAAATACTTTTCTTATTTAACATGATCAACTAAGTCATCCTAATTAAGAGCTCATATGATCATCCATTGAAGTTTACAGACCCAAACATTTTTTCCATCTTTTATTTACAAGCTCTTCAAGAAAGTTATAGACTTCACTATTATTAATACTCCATTATAGAATATGAATTAAACAATTAAACATCTTATCCAGCTACTTCTAGTTTTATTAAGTTTTTGTCCATTTGTAACTAGGATTTCAAGAGTTGAGCTTTAACTAATTATTGGGCTTTGAGCTTGAGCTTTAACTAATTAATTCAGTTAAAATATAATGGAATATTTGTAATTAAATTAAGGATTTGCATGGAAGTTTTAGAAGTGATGAAAAAGAGATTAATAAGGGTGAAATAATGAAATGAAATGGAAAGTAATAGAATGTTAATTACCCTTATTTTGTTTCGAAGTTTAAAAAATATAATATGAAGTTAAAAGAAACAATAATATTAACATTATTTGAGATTTTTAAAATATGAGAGAGAGTTACTTAAAAAAAAATATCAAATTGATAATTATATCTAAGATATAAAATATTGCATTTAGATATTATCAAAGTTATATTGTCTAATAATATATTTTATTTTTAACACAATTTTTCATTACATTGTCTACCTTCCAAATCGGAGGTTAAAGAAAAATGAGTTTGAAAGGATAAAAAATGTAAAAAATTAACCTCTATTAACTTTTTACTCTCATTAAAATTGTACTCCTAAACGAAGAAATTAAATATTTATATTTATTTTCATTACGTCTTTTAATTTCATTAACTCATTCTCATGTTGGCTATATGTATAGTATGTTACAAGTAATATTTTCCCGCAACCAATTTATTAACTGTTTGTAAATTCTAATATTAATAAAATTCTTCTACAATTATATATATATATATATATATATATATATATATATATATATATATATATATATATATATATAGAAGAAATTTGATTTTTATAAAATAAGAATGAGAAAAATATATATAGAGATTTTGGCTATATTTATAT
>CATIWR010347569.1:0-55873 GCA_949677035.1 Omphalea diandra
AGCCATGGTGAAGGTTGCTAACAAAATTTATTACAAGTATTGAAAGCTCTTAATCTTTGCTACTCACTTTTTTCATCTTCTTTACATTTGTTAGGTGTGAGCATTAAACACCAGATTGTAAGGTTTTTGTGTTAGCCTACAAAAACACTCTAAGAAAGGTTTTAGTGTAAGCCTGCTAAAACACTTGAGTGAGGTTTTGTGTTAGCCTAGAAAACACATTGTTGTAAGGTTGTGTGTTAGCCATTAAAACACAAGTTGTAGTAAGTTAGGTGTGAGCTTTAAAACACCATTGACTTAGTAAAATACCCAATTGAGTGATTGGGGAGTGGACGTAGGGATTGTTTTGCCCGAACCACTGTAAAATCGTTGTGTCCTTACTTTTCTTTCTTATTCTCTTCATCTTTATTTTAAATTTTTATACACCAATTCAACCCCCCTTCTTGGTGCCTAAGGACAACAGAGCTTACTTACAAACCACCTCGACCTAATCTATTTTCCATCACTAATTTTCATTCTTTGAATTTTTTTCACTCTAACAATCACAAGTACGTTTGTCATCAACTTCGCCTATCTGTTTTTAGGCCGAGATGGATTAGATTTGACTATGATAAAGTAAAGTCCTCAGATCCCCATTTGGGCAATGATACACACAATTAGTGTCATAATTGGGCAAGTTGTCTTATTGCTAGAGATTTGCATTTTCCTTGCTCCCTTGAACAAAATAGAAATAATAGATGTGGGGTGGAAGTCTACAATCCCCATTATTTTAGTCGATAATTTAGGTTAGTCTAATTGATCCCCATTCCTTTGGTTTATTCCTTTAATGAACAAAAGCTAAATGAGCAATCAAAAATAAAAAAACTTGAGCATCTTTCACATGATCTCGACCATGAATGAAGACTGAAAAAATCTCTCCTTATGAGTGATTGGGATATCTTGGACAACATCTCAAGTGATTTTGAAGCTTGGTCAGCCAAGATTGTGAAATTTTAGAAGTGTTAGTTTGCTCAAGATATTCTTTCTTTGCAAGGCTTTCCAAAACCTTTGCCCACTAATGCTTCTTCTTCTACTTTATAGGAGGCCCCCAAATCAAAAGGTCAACATATCGTTGACATTCTTGCATTTAAATGATTTTATGGTTTCAAGTATAATTATCTCGAGCGAGAGAAGATGTTGAAGAGAGTGTAGCTTATTAAGGACAAGTTATTTCATGAATGGTAGGTTTATTGCCAAGAAAGATACTTATTTTGGAGAGAGAAAATATTATCAATTGTTTGGTCCCAATTCTTCCAACGACCCTGGGTTGATTGTCGCCCACTTATTCTAGATGTACCTATTGGTGTTGTAAGGTCCATTCCCATTGAAAAGAGAAAACACAATCTCCTAAGGTGGACTGATTTATATTGGATGAACATGCTGTGACATAACTTGTCCTTGGTGAAATTGTACTTTTGGATGCAAATCTAGTTCAAAGAGGTAATTTTACTTGATATGATTCTTTGCTTTTTTCTTGTGTACATGTTTATTTCTCTTGTAGAGGTTATCCTTAGAGAAATTCTAGATGCAGCTCCGAAAATGGGCAAAAAGTCTAAAAAAGTGGGAGAAAAGTTTGAGCCAACCAACAAGAAACTTGAAGAAACAAATAACTGAAGGCCTCTGCCAAGGAGCTGAAGGCTCATTTGACAACCAAAATAAAAAGTCCTAAGGTGAGAGTATCACCCAATCTTCTACCTACGGATACTTTCAAGGAGTCTTCTACTTATACAATTACTTATGTCTTCCTTCCTTGATACTCCCCCCTTCCATTTGCTTCTCCACTGTCTATTTTTTTTTAAAAGACAACTGGAAAAAGACCTTTGGCTGATTTCTCATTGCCCAAAAAAAAGTTTCTAAAACTTCTAAATTTACCCATTGTCCTGAGGTAACCTCTTTCCTTGGTCAATGCACATTCTAAAATATGGCTTTATACTAACCCTTCTCACTTTAGGAATTTATTGAATACCTCTCTCTCTTGGATAAAGAATAAGAGTTTGATGTAGAGCTTACGATTGAGGCATAGCGTGAAAAAGATGAAAAAGGCACTCAACGCTAAAAGGAATGCCTTCAACGTCTCTTTGAGCTCTCAGTTTCTACTTTCCTGGATCCCATTCGATTGGAAGCATTGAAATAAGATATGAACTTTGCCTTTGATCATGCTACTAAGACTGAGATGAGCATCAACTAAAAATAATTACTAGAGCATTTCAAGGAGGGATTACATGATTTAATGAAAAAAGTTACTCAAGTTGATGCCTTTCTTTGCTCAAATGGTTAAATCAAGGTGTGAAGTTTCGACTTTTGATACCAAAATCGCCTAAGAGAGTGAGACCATTAAAACTCTATAAGATGGTAAGATAGTTTTTTTCAAGAAAAGAGAAAAAAAGCTCTTGGACGAGCTGAGTAAGGTTAGGGCAACTCGTCACAACTTAGAGGAGAGGTTTAAGGCACCACTGTCAAGTATATCAAATAAAGAAAGAGCTAAAAAGAATCCTCCTAGCGAATGAGAAAAAGGAAATGTCTACCAAAAACTCCATGTCTTTAGTCAATACTCATATTTTAGAATTTAAGAACAAGCTTTCTTAGTCATTTGATTGTATTTTTAAAAGAATTTATTATATTTTTGAATGACTATGAATGAACGACCCTTCTTCTTTTTAGTTGGTCTGAAATGAATGCCTTGTCATATGTTCACTCGTTTACGCTAAATATTTTCAATTCAAACAATTATTAACATAACACTAAGATTCGTAACGCTTGAGAATACTAATAAGACAAACATTAGTCAATAGTGATTTGAATGAAATTATTAATCGACAAAAGAAAATAATATTTATTACTCAATGAGCTGAAATATGCTCAAGCTAACAAATTGGCCAAGGTATAATCTTAAACAAATCATTTTGGTCAAAGTATAATACATGTGAAATTCAACCGACATAATTATGAGGTTAAAATGATTACTTAAATATAATAAGCGAAAGTCTAATTGGCCAAGAAGATTAGACAGCTAAGCTTTTCCTACACCTTCAAACACTGAGTGATCTATTCCTTCCCAAACTGATGACTGATATTTCTTGAGAAACCTGGCATTAATTTAACGATCATGGATAGTTCTATCTTCATCAATCAAATGATATACACAATTTCTAATGATATTAACAACCATAAAGGGGCTTTCCCAGTTTAAAAACCATGCTACAAAAGTTTGATCCTTTTGCCCAATTGGAAGAACTACCTTCCAAACCAAATCACCTTTGTTAAAACTCTTTGGCTTCATGCGCTTATTATATACTCGTTCAACTTTCTTCTTCTGAGCTTGAAGTTGATCAAATCCTTTGAGCCTCATCTTATCAAGTGCCTCAACTTCCTCCAGCATGGCCGAATTGTATTCACTCATAGTAAATATTATCTTAAGTTCTTTAGATTGAGTGAACAGTGAGCTCGACCAGGATAATCACCTCATGCCTATATATCAACTGGAAAGGAGTCAAGCCTATGGTTGTTTAGATCATTGTTTTAAACACACAAAGAGTCTCAAAAAGTAACTCATGCCATGCCTTAGGATTACTCTTCACCATCTTCTGAATATTTAATTTTATTACCTTATTCATTGCTTCAACTAACCCATTAGCTTGAGCATAATAAGGCATTGAGTGAAAGAGGTTGATCCCATACTACTTGCAAAATTTTTAAACGTCCTATGAAGATGGTGCCATAGTTTATGGTGATTGACTCTGACAATCCATGCCTGTGAATGATGTTATCCTTAAAGAACTTAATGATTAAGGCTTGGTTTGCCACTTTTAGCAGTGCTACCTCTACCTATTTGGTAAAATAATTTATCGCCATAATAATGAAAACATGTTGATTAAAGGATGGTGGAAAAATCTTGCTAATCAAATCCACTACCTAACCTCTGAAGGGCCAAGGCTTAGTGATTGAATGTAATTCCCCACACGGGAGGTGCTAAATTGATCAATGTCTCTAGCAGGCCTGACATCCTTTGGCATAATCAAAGTAATCTTTCTTTATAGTAGGCTATTAATACCCATACTTCAAAAACAACCTCTTCATCATTCCCCCTAATTGATGAGATCTACTTATCCCTTCATGAATCTCGATCATAAACAACATTGCTTGCTTTGGGCCTACATAAAGTAGTTTCTCTCCATTTATGCTTCAACGATAATGTTCGTCATTAAGATAACAAAACTTTATTACTAGTTTTCATACATGAGGTTAGACCATTGCATTTGGATTTTTTAGATAAGAAATAATTTCATCTCTCTAGTGTAGCAAAACTTTAACCCAAGTCATGAACCTCTTTTGATCTTGACACTAGAGATTAATCAGTTCTAATATTTTCATGAGTGTTGTTTTGTAGATTATAAGTTAGTTTTTTCATTGGAAGATTGGATAAGTGTTGTTTTGTAGATTATAAATTAGTTTTCTTATTAGAAGATTGGATGAAATTCAAAATCTCCAAGATTATAAAAATCATTCAAATTTGGGGTGTGGTTATTCTAAATAGCGGCCGCAGAATAGCTTTAAGCATAGATGAAGCTAGGCCAAAGAATTTGTGGGCACTTTTGCAGCCGCGACTTAGTCGAAGAAAAGTAAGCTCAAGTCATAGAGGAATTTGCGGTGGGTGTCGCGTTGGGTTCACAACTGCGACCTTCATAGTGATAAATAAGGGAACCAAAGCCACAACCACAATATGCTAAGTGTCCTAAGTATCTATTGAAGATTAAAAATCGCGAGGGTGAATATGTGGTCAAGACCACGACTCAAGGAGTTGAAGCTTCCTCACCAAACAGAGGAATTTGCGATCTCAGTCGCGCCTATGACTTAGATATCTTGCGACCGCGACTTTTGATAGTGGTTAACACAACGACTATATTTTCTTGGACAACCAATGGACAACTAACACGTGGATTAGTCATTAGATATAAACGGGGTTTTTTACCAAAATGTTCGGCTCCATAATAAAAATTGAAAATTCGCTACCATTAAATGGTAGTAGCGACTGCGACTTTCGCTTGATAAACATTTAACGCTAAATCTTTCTAACACATCTTGGAGATTTATTGATAGTTTTAGTCCAACATCTCTTTGGTGGATATGAGCTATAACTACTCCACCAAACAAATTAAATAGCCAGAGAATTCATTAATTTTACAACCAATCTCTTACTAACTTGCTATTTAATTTTTCATTCTTATTTATGTGTTGTTGATTGTTAAGTGTGAGCAATAAATACCATTATAAAGAGGTTGAGAGTTAGCCTAAGGTTAAAACTCTTGTGAGAAGTTTTAGTCTGAGCCTACAAAACACTTGTGATATGTTTTTGCGTGAGTCTGGAAAACACAAGGTGTAAAGTTATTGTGTGAGCCATAGATACAAGTTGTAAAAGTTTGGTGTGAGCTTTGACACACCTATTGAGTTGAGTGAAATACCCAATTATAAAAAATTAGGGACTGGACATATGGTTAGTTAACACTTGAACCACTATAACCATTTGTGTCAATTTCTTTCTTCTCTTCCTCATCTTCTTCAACACATTAACCCTATTTTTAATTTTTAAATAGAACACTAATTTAACACCCCTTCTTGGTGCCCTACTCCAACAAATGGTATCATAGCCAAGTCTCACTACAAACCTTCATTGAGTGAGTAAAGATCAATGGCACAAGAGGAAATCCACTCACACCTCAAGCTTTATTTTGATGGAGTTGAAAATACTCATTGGAAGTATAGGATGAAGATCTATCTAGATATAGATGTGGTGGATCTATAGGATGTTGTTAACGAATAGAAGCCACCTACGAAAGTGGTGGATGAGAAAGAAGAATTAATCCCTAGAGAAGAATGGGTTGAAACACGTAGAAGATCCAATGGCAAAAACAAGAAAGCCATGGTAATCCTTCTAAGCTCTCTCTTAAGAGAAGAAATTAGAAGGATACAACATTGCCAAATTGCCCATGAGATTTAGAAAGCATTAGAGAACTATTGTGAAGGCACCACCCTGGTGAAATCCAGCCGACTAGAGCTGTATATGATGAAGTGAGAGTTATTCATGATGAAGGAGGATGAGAGCATCAATGACTTGACCAATAGACTCCTAGCAATCATCACCAATATGAAGAAGTTTGGTAGGATTCTCACAAATCATGATGTAAACTCCAAAATTCTAAAGTCTTTGCCTTTTAAGAAATTTAGTGCTAGAGTGTGTAGTATCCAAAAATCCAACCCAAAAATAGAGAAGCTGCCAACGAATGTCTTGATAAGCAAACTCTTAACTCATGAGTTAGCCTTAAAGAAAGATGAGGTGACGAAGAAAATGAAGGGCGAAGGAGAAAAATCTGAAAAACAAGAAAGGAAGACCTTGGCACTCAAGTCTACATCTAAAGAGAAGGAAGTGGAGGTTACTTCAAGTGAAGAAGAAAGTGACAAGAAGGAAAAGGAACTAGAAATGCTCTCTAGAAGGATCAATGAGCTTATTAGAAGAAGAAAAGAAAGAATGAACTTCAAGAAAGCTACTTTTAATCCCAAAAAGGTATCAACTGAAGTCACTTGCTATAAGTGTGGCAGATAAAACCACATTAAGTATGATTGTCCCAAGTTAAAGAAGAAGAAGAAAAGGATAAAGAGAAAAGGAAGAGATTCAAAACCACTTGAGATGATAGCTTAAGTGAGGATGAGGAATATAAGGAGATTGCCAACATACGCTTCATGGCTCAAGAGGATTCTCCTAATGAGGTAAGCACTTCATCTCATTCTCATTCTGATTATGATGATTTAGATGATGTAGATGAAGGGCTTCTAAAAGCTCTCATAATGAGATGTGACAAATATAACTCACAAATGAAGACTTATAAGAGAAAATGCTCAAAATTAGAGGATGATTACAAATCCCTTAATAATTTTGTAAGTGAATTGAAGGCTTCAAATGAAGTACTAAAAAAGTCAATGGAAAATCTTTCTAAATCATCTTCATCATTAGCTTTACTTAGAAAAGAGAATGATTCTCTAAAGGGAGAAGTCATTGAGCATAAAAGCTTTATCTCAAAATTTCATAAGGGTAAGGAAGCTTTGGATACACTTATTGTATCACAAAGGCCTTCCTTACTTAGTCATGGTCAGGATTTAATGAAGTCTCAACCTCCACATCTACACTCACTACATTTATTAGAGTATAAACACCTTAAACTTCAAATATTGAGGTTATTGGAAAGAGAGGTGCTCCTAGCACTAAGCCACCTATGCCTAACTGCAAAAGAAAGCCCCCCAAGGCTCAAGAACCAAAGCTCAAAGAGCAAATTATGTTTACATTTACAATAAGAAGCATGCTCAAACATACAAACATAAAAAATTATTTTCTACTTCTCATCACTCATGCATTTGTATACACTCCCATAATCAAAGTATGAGAAGGCCTCTTACTCATATTAAGATTTTGCATAGGAGAAAGACTCACAAGTTTAAACTCCAACGTCATTATTGCATGAGATATGAACATATTAATATTTATTGCTAGATTAGGAAGGCTCATCTCAAATTGAAGGATCCTTCAATACCTAACTCCCAAGGACCCAAGTATGTTTGGGTACTAAAGCAAAGTGTTTGATATTTGTAGGATGGGGACTCATTCACCAAATTCTCATCATGAAAAATCTAAAGGTGAATGGAGATTACTAATGGAGAAGGGATAAAGTTTCAAATAGTTATTTGGTATCAAACCATTGATACTAAACTTAAATTACTAATGGAGAAGGGATAAAGTTTCAAATGCTTATTTGGTATCAAGCCATTGATACTAAACTTGTAATGTATCTCTTACCCTTTATGTTTTTAACTTAATATATTTATGCAAACATTTAGGGGGAGTTTTATTGCTTGATATATCTATGTGTTGACATGTTTGATTTGATTTGATTGATTGTGTGATGAGTTGAATCAATTCATTGTGCATTTGAGGTTTTCTACATTTCAAGTGTTTAAATCAATCATAAAAAAAAAAATCATATACTCTATACTAGGGCCATATATGACAATTCTTAAATTTTAAGCCCTAGTTTATATGTTCAAGCATCTTTAAATGTTTGAATTATTTTGCATTTTTTATATATAAATTTTTCATGCAAAGTATGTTTCATCCATTTATCTTCTTATGTGTCATATTGTGATCAATTATGCAAAATTACTTATATTTGCAAGACACATTTCACTTAGGACTATGATATCCTAAGGATTCATCTTTTAGTCTCATAGGCTACTTGAATGCGGATTACGCTGGTAGTCTTTTCGATTAAAAAAGCACTTCTGGAACTTGCTAATTTCTAGGAGAATGCTTAGTGTCTTGGCTTAGCAAGTTTCAGTTGCCTTATCCACAACCGAAGCAGTGTATGTTGCTGCGGGTTGTTGTTGCACCTAAGTGTTATGAATGAAACAATAATTAAAGGACTATGGCAAAAATGTTGATCACATTTCTATCAAATGTGACAACAGTAGTGTAATTAATCTCTCTAAGATTCCCATCCAATATTCTAGGAGCAAACACATAGATATTAGACATCACTTCTCAGAGACCATGTCTAAAAGAGTGATGTTGTACTAGAATTTATAGACACAAATCATTAACTTATGGATATTTTCACTAAACCTCTTAATGAAGAAAGGTTGAACTTTATTAAGAGAGAATTAGGAATGCTTAATGGAAGCTCCCTAAAGTGAAAAGTTTGATCTTTTGTTTGATTGCTATGTGCATTGGTTGAATGTGATACTAATCATTAGATGTCTTAATTTTAATTGCAATTATGTTTTTCTATGTCAAATTGCATAAATTAGACATCAATATATTAATATGGATCACCACTTTAATCGTCAAATCTTACTTTTTCATCATTATCCTTCTTGCCTTGTAATTCACGATCGCTATCCTTGTCTCCCTATCACAAATTAAAGGTTCATCTCACTCAGCTGACAAACATCAATTTGCAGTCATGAATTTTACTCTCCACCGCGAATTCAATCAAATTTTTAAATTTTTGATCGTAGGACGTGTCGGTTCCTAAGAATTTTTTGTCCATTACACACATTTTTCAAAATTAGCGATCGCAACTATAGATTTCGTAGTTGCAAATTCTAGTAACTGGCACACAATTAAGTGATTTGACTGCCAATCGTTTCCAACTCTTCATTTCTCCAATTCTATCCATTTTCACACCCTTTCAATGGCTATATAAACCCCCTAAATAATGATTTTTATCACTTTATTCTACTCCAAATCAATTATCTATTTCCAAACTCTCTAAATTCTCTAAATCTCTTTACTTTCTCAATGGCTCCCAAGAAGATTTCTAGAGCAGAGAAGGACAAAACAGTAGCCTAACTATCTGTACCTCCAGCCCTTTATCTTACTAAAGGAATCACAAAGGAGGAGAAGGAATGTTTCAAAGGCAACTCTTCCAAAGACATCCTCTCAAACAAAATACCATCTACCTTTCTGTTGGAGACCCTTGGGATAAACAATGAGATATGAGCATTCTTCTCTAACTTGCGATGGAATGAGTTCATCTTTCGGGATGAACCTGATTATCAAGAAGTCGTAAGGGAATTCATTTACACGGTGACACTAAGTCACAAAGCAGAATCATGTGTCGGGCAATATGGGTTAGTATTTCGTGCTTTCGAGGATCCTTATTTCATTACTTTTGAGCAATTGTCAAACCTCTTTAACCTTCAAGTCGGAGAAAATATCCCGTTCATTATCTCCACACTTGACTTAATCTATTTCGAGTTTTAGTCTGAAATTTCAATTGAGACCAACATGGCCTAAAAACTTCCCTAGCCAAATACATCAAAACCCTTCCTTTTTGGAAACTGCATCGTATCATCACCTTTTTTGTAAATGCTAGAGGTGATGGTAATGAGAAAGTGTCTCAAAAGGATCTAACCTTCTTGTTCTGCCTTGTTAAAAACAAACCTATCCAAACCGGTCGCTATCTTATGGATCAATTGATCCACCTGAACATCAAACCAAAAAGCCAATTCTTCCTCCCATCACATGTGACAACAATCTACCGTTTTATTGGAGCTCTTAATGAGGAAAATGAAAAATTCATCACTAAGAAACTACTCCTTTTTCAAAAGTTTCTTGACCTCACCTACTTGATAAATGCCAAAGCCATACACCCGGACACATATGCATATACCCTGGGTGCCTTTAGAGCCAAGAAGATACATACATCTCAAGCCTCCAAAAGAAAGAGGCTCATCATTGAAGAAGGAGCCCTACCAATCCCTCCTCCTCAACTAAAACCTAAAGCCAAACTATCTCTTGCCACCATCAATCGCAAGTTAGACAAGATGACGAGAATGATGAAGAGGAGATTCCTTCTCATCTCCCACCTTTACAGTGATATGGTGGATTTGTAAAAGAAATTAGGTGTTCCTCCTTGCCATCTTCTTGATTTTGCTGAGTATGAGGATACCTCAGAAGAAGAAGGCAATGAAAAAGTTGAGGAAGGCGAGAAAGCTGAAGGCAGAGGCAACAATGACAAGGAAGAAGATTCTGGAGATGATGATGACTCTTCAATCTTCTAGAATAGGATTTCTTTGTATTTTCTCTTTATTTTATTATTGTAAAGTTATTGATCCCACAACTTTCTTATAAGTAAATAAAGTGTTTGTTTTTTAAATTCATTGAATGATATGTTTCATTGAATTTACTTTTATGATTGCAATTCTTATGTCTTTCCTCTTTATGAACACTTATCTATTTGTTATGTATTTGTTCTTTTTCCTTATGAACCCTCTTTTTTATCTTACCAAAGGGGGAGAAAAAGAATCAAGAAAACAATCTAAGGGTGGAAGAAAATAATTTATAAGAAAATAACATAAGTTGAGTGGGAACATTGTAGTCATACTTAGAAATTTCACTTTGATCTTTGTCTAGAAATTTTTAAGTATTCATTGAATCATTCACCATTCCAACTTCACAACTTCAAAACTCATGCATTTATTTTCCTTTAGGATCAATCTAAGTTGTCAAAATAAAAAAGGGGGAGATTTTTAGACTAGGTTGGTTTAACTTAAGTCATGAACCTCTTTTGATCTTGACAATAAAGATTGATCAATTCTAATATTTTCATAAGTGTTGTCTTGCAAATTACAAGTTAATTTTCTCATTAAAAGATTGAATGGAATTCAAAATCTCCAACATTGTATAGATCATTCAAATTCGCGATATGGTTATTCTAAATAGCAATTGTGAAATAGCTTTAAGCATGGATGAAGCTAGGCCAGAGAAATTCACTGGTACTTTCACAGCCGCAACTTAGCCGAAGAAAAGTAAGCTCATGTCATAGAGGAATTTGCGGTAAGCGTTATGTTGAGTTCACGACCACGACTTTCATAGTGATAAAGGAGGGAACCAAAGCCACAACCACAACATGCCAAGTGTCTTAAGTATCTGTTGAAGATAAAAAAAAATTATGAGGGCAAATATGTGGTCATGACTGTTACTCAAAGAGTTGAAGCTTTCTTACCAAACAGAGGAATTCACGATCTCAATTGCGCTTAAGACTTAGGTATCTCGTGACATCTACTTTTGATAGTGGTCAGAACACAATGACTATATTTTCTTAGACAACCAATGGACAACTGACATGTGGACTAGCTGTTAGACACAAACAGGGTTTTTCACTGAAATTTATAGCTCCATAATGGAAATTGAAAATTCACGATTGCTAAATGGTAGTAGCGACTGCGACTTTCGCCTAACAAACATTTAATGCTAAATCTGCCAAGCACATCTTGGAGATTTGTTGATAGTTTTGGTCCAACATCTCTTTGGTAGATATGAGCTATAAATACTCCACCAAACAGATGAAACAACAAGAGAATTCATTAATTTTACAACCAATCTCTTGCTAACTAGCTACTCAATTTTTCATTCTCATTTATATGTTGTTGATTGTTAGTTGTGAGCAATAAACACCATTGTAAAGAGGTTGAGAGTTAGCCTAAGGTCAAAACTCTTATGAGAGGTTTTAGTCTGAGCCTACAAAACATTTGTGATAGGTTTTTATGTGAGACTAGAAAACACAAGGTGATAGGGTTTTGTGTGAGCCTAGAAAACACAAGGTGTAAGGTTGTTGTGTGAGCCATAAACACAAGTTGCAAAAGTTTGGTGTGAGCTTGGAAACACCTATTGAGTTGGGTGAAATACACAATTGTATAAAATTAAGTAGTGGAAGTAGGGTTAGTTAACACCTGAACTACTATAAACACTTGTGTTAATTTATTTCTTCTCCTACTCATCTTCTTAAACACATTAACTCTCTTTTTTAAGTTTTAAATAGAGCACCAATTCAACCCCCTTCTTAGTGCCCTAGGCCAACACCTGAGTTGGGTTAAATGTTCTTTCTCACTTTAGGACTTCACCATTACATCATCAATATATACTTCCATTGATTTCCTAATCATATCATGAAAGATTATATTCAATGCCTTTTGATATATAACCTTAACATTTTTTAGGCTGAATGGCATAACAACCCATTCGTAATCATATCATGAAAAAATCTTCCTCATTTTGGGACTTCATCACCACATCATTGATATATACTTCCATTGATTTCCTAATCATATCATGAAAGATTCTATTAATTGCCCTTTAGTATGTAGCCTTAACATTTTTTAGGTTGAATCACATAATAAAACATTCATAAGCACCAATCGACCCTGGGCATTTGAAGGTTGTCTCACTCACATCTTCTTCAGTAATCATTATCTGATTATACCTTGAGTGCCCATGCATAAAGCTTAGGATCATATTATAGGCTATTGCATCAACCATCATATCTACAATAGGCATTAGATATTCATCTTTGGGTGAAGCCAATTTTAAGTTCTAAAATATACACAAATCCTTAGCTTTACATTTTTCTTCATAACATGGACAATATTAAAGGAGCCATTGCACATAAGTGGTTGTTTGTATAAACTAGAGTCTAAGAGCCATTATATCTTTTCTCTAACTAACTCCTTCACTTCCTTAGACATTCTCTTTATGGGTTGTTTGAATGGGTGAAATCCTTCCTTAATAGGTTAACAATGTTCCACAAATGCCCTATGCAACCCTAACATCTCAAAATAGTCCCAAGCAAAACATTTATTGTATTCTTTAAGTAATGCCACTAGTTTAACTTTGAATTCACGATTTAACTTGGCGCTAATGAATATTAGCTGAGGTAGTTCTTGGGTGCCTCACTTCACCTCTGTCAAAGGGTTTTGTGTCTCAGCCCGCTTGTCATCTAGCTTATTGGGTGCAATTTTGAGATCAAACACTTAAAACTAAGCCATATGGTCATCTCTTTCATCCTCATAGATGCATTTGACGAAGGCTACTGAGTTATGTTCTAAGATACTTGATTCTTTTGAAACATTCTTTCATTTTGGCCAACTTAACCATTAGATTTGGTAATCAAAGAGCGGCCTTCAATGCTATTTAAGGCTAGCCGCTCAAGTTTAGGCATGAAGACTTTGAGCTGATCTAACTTGGTCACAATTTGGTCTTTACTTTCCCCCTTAACAATATTCTTGAAATTCAATTTGCCCTGATACATGATAAAGTCAGCCAAGTGAACTGCCTCTACAAATAGGCTTTGATCTCTATGGATGACTTTTACTTCTCCATATGACCTCTAAACCCACATCATTTGGTGTAAAGACGATGTGACCATACAGTTTGTGTGTATCCAATCCGTCATAACAATAGATCATAGCTACTATCCACATCTATCATAAAGAAGCATTCCTTAGTGGTGTATCACTTAACCTTTAAATCCAATTTGACATATCCATCAGCCAAAGTTTCTCCATTGGTAAAGTCCCTCATAAACATGTCGACCCTTTTTACTTGGTCTTTAGAAATGCCAATTTTCCTTAAACACTTTATATGATTGAAACCCCAAACTTGTTGTCCATAAAAACCCTATTGATGGGCATTGAATTCAACTCAACCTTACTATACAATGGTCGAATATGATTAATTTGAGATAATAGGGCTATTACAAAATCACCGTGGTCTCTTTCTCTTCACTTTCATCATTTGAGCTTGTGTAAATAATATTTCCTTTGAGTGTGGTCCTCTATATGGGTTTGCCTAAAAAGTCTATAGGCAACATGCAAACCATATTCACTTCAGCCTTATCCTTTGCACTGCTAGATGAACCCTTATTAGATTACTCTTCTTTAGTTTTCTTAGGCACCCATACTTTCATTGACCCACATTTATTATCATAGATCTCTACATCATAAGGCTTAAGCTTATTATCTAGTTTATAAATTCTCTTATAAAGCTCAAGGCTCTCTCTTTCTTGCTTTGCCCTTAGCTCTTCTATCTCATTTTCATGCCGACCTATGACCTCCCTTTCAACATTTTTTTGGATCCTAAATTCTTCCAACTCAGCTCAAAATTGCTACATTTATTTTTGGAACCTTGTCTTCTGAGTTTTCATCATTTGGAATTGCGCGAGTTGCCCAAAGACAAGGCAGTCAAAACCCCTTTTTTTAGAACTATGTTCCTCTTAATGGTCTGTCCTAGTTGGCTATGGCTAAAAAGTCTTCCTTAGCTAATCCACCCTATGTTGCTCAGGTTGATTGGTCTCAGTTGGCCTTTTTATGGATACAACACAATTTGGGCCACGCTTGTCCATTCGCCCTCTAATATTTTAGACTTTCAGTAGCTCACCCAAACTATTGCTCCTTACAACATAAGAATAAGGAAATATTTAGGCTTCTATATGATTCATATCTTCACTTCCATGACTCAACTTTTCTTTTAGGTGATTATACTTTGGCCACAGTCTTGAACTCAGTGTGGCTAGTTGGACATACTACTTCTTCACCTCCTGTGTTTGCTCCTTAGTTGAGGCAATAAGCTTTTTATCAGCAACATGAGTGGTGGGCTTGCTTTCACTAGCTAAATGAATGCTCAGCTTGGCTTTAATTTGTTTCTTACTATCGATCGAAGGATTTACGATTTTTGCTTCAGTCATGGGTTTTTTTTTTTTCCTTTTGGCCTTTGATAACATTGGGTGAACCATAGTAACCTTTAGGAATGGCTCAGACTCAACCAATGCCTTATTCTTTATAGGGAAAATGATACTCCCTTCTTGATGGCTTTCTACTCCCCATTTCTTAAATTGATGCAGTTCTTGGTCGAGTGGCTCTAAACATTGTGACACTTGCAATAATCTTTCCCCTTCCTCTCATCCAATAGAGGAATTATGTGGCCATCAGTAAGCTTGAGTTATCTATCCTTCACCAAGCAATCAAATATCTCATGTACCTTGGTCAAATCAAATGAGTACTCCTTTGCTATCTGATCAGTCTTTTGTTTAGCCTTGTCCTTTTTTTCTGAGGTTTTGGCTTGGCTAATGCTGGAAACTCATAGCCTTTCCCAAGGACCAGTTTTACTATGTTTACTTCTTCCTCATTCGAGTATGAACTATCATAATCCAAGGTCGTCACATAAGCGTCTTTATAGTAAGTCCCTTTAGAGGACGATTTCTTTTATTCAACCTCTTATAATAACTTCTTAAAGCTAGCAACTTTAACATTTAATTCATAGGGATCTCCAAACTTGTACCACTCAAGGTGCTTTTGAATCTCAAAATGTAATCCTTTCAAAGCCAAAGTCGCACAATTGGCCTTAGGTAATTTAGTGTGGTAACATTGCCCTCACCTTCATAAACTTGAGGATGAATTTCTCGACCATTTTGCCTACCAATTGCTTCATTTGAGTAAGATCAGCCAAAGTAATGGATGGGGAAGCCTTGTAAAACTCGGTATGAAATTTCTCCTCTATGAGTTCTAGCTAGCTACAGATCTAAAAGGAGGTTGGTGTTCCAAGTAAAAGTAGTGTTGGTGAGCAAATTCCTAAACAACCTCTGTTTCCAAAAGTTTTCCACTGTCACTTCTCCATAAGCTACTGAAAACTTAGTAATATGCTTAATAGTTGAATCATTGTCCTTTCCCAAAAATAAAGTAAACTCAAGGATCTTATATCATCGGGGAAAAGGATACAACTTGTGTACTCATTCAAGATATAACTTAAAATAAGTTAGCCTTGGTAAGGGCTTCATATCCATATAAATCTTTTCCAGAGCATCAATCAGCTCGCAATGATCTAAAGAGCTTGATTAATACTCATATTTGTACTGAGGTAGAGTTGCCTACTCTCATATAATACATATCAAGGGAATTATATTTTTAGCAACACCATATGTAAAAACCATATTTGGCCCCTGAGCTGTTAGGTTATGCTGGTGATAATGTGGTTGAAGATTTGGTTGGAAGGATCGTTGGAAAGTACCCTGAGGTGTAGGTAGACCTTTATGGCTAAATGGTGAGTTGCCCGATCCTTGAGGGTTCAGGAGAATCCTTAGTTCAACATTGCTTGGGAGAGTGAGTATGTGTACTATCCTTAGTTGCCTTTGGGCAATAGGCCTTCTTGTGTTGGAAGCCTTTGTTAGGAACATCCTATCTAGGGCTAGGGTATGTCTTTTTTCAAGAAGAGTGGTTAATCGGTCTAGGCAATTATTCATTTGGTTTAACCTCAATCAAATATCTTTATGGGCAGCCTTGTTATCCTCTACCAATGGTTGAATTACTGTGGCCATTTGATTGATCATGTTATTAAACATGATGTGATTCACAACTGCAATTTGGCTAGTAATCTGAGAGTGGTTAACGGCTACAAGGACAATGTGTCTAGGCATAAAGGCATACCTTTAGTAGTTGATCAAATCATCCCCTTCAGTTAGGTCATTGGTTGATGGATTCTCGTTGGACTTGTTGTTAGCCATGTTCATTATAGCTTTTATTTAGGTGAATCGCTCTCCTAATTGGTCTAATTCATCCCGCAATAATTGATACCTAGGCTCTATTGGCATACCATGGGTCCAACTGGGAGTGCCAAAAAGAAATTCACCTCTAAAATCTTAAGAGCAAAATCCAATAATAATTGAGTCCAGTAGACAGATACTGTTAATATTAAATCTCAAGAATAAACAATAAAATTAACAATTGACCGAAATCAATTGGATATGATATCTAAGTATATGAATCGTCAATCAAACAAGTGAGTATATAGGCAAATATCATCAACTCAATGGTATTTATGTAAGAATTCATCGTCAACCAAAAAGAACACAAAAAATCAAAAGAGAAGAGAAATTTGGGAATAGTATTGTATTAAGAGAAGAGAAATCTGGGAATAGTATTGTATTGGTATATATGGTTCGTAACCCTTTTACTGTATCTTACAATTCTTTATATATTAGTACTATACAAGAATCCTATTGTGATACAAAATTTATTTTCAAAGACACAAATATACACAAATTCTATCTACAACCCTTATCTATTATCACTGTAAGATAAATGTTAGATAAACTCCAAATACTTGAGTGAGGCCCATAACAAAACCATCAAAGCTTGCCATGTTCTAAATCCAACATGACTTTTTCAGGCCACTGTTGTTAGGTGCAAGAAACTCAAGTCCAAAAGCCCACGAAAATGAAATCGAGTGTAAACGGATCTAACTATCATCCATAAGATAGTTGAGACTAGAGGGATAAATGAGTGAGTTTAGGGGGGTATGGATAGAATTAAAATAAGTAAGGTGACAAATAACTTTTTAACTCATGTATAACCTATTTAACATTTACATGGCGCCCAGATCAACTTAAGTCATTTAACTTATATCCGTCTATTTATCCAATTAAAATTTAGATTGCTTGAAACTAATTATTTTAATTGAATTATAATTAAATTCAATTTTTAGTATAAAATAAAATATTAATTTTATTATCAAGTGATTAAAATTATAAATAGATGATCTTTTTTTTAGAAAAATGAAAAAAATAATCTTATTTGATTGTAAAATGAAATAATTTATTAGCCAATAAAATCGGTTCCTTTTATAACCTTTTTATAATTTTAAGGAAGATTTTTCTTTCATGCCATGTTTACTGATTCTTCTGGTTTCATTCAATTAGCAAGATTAGTTAATTAATACTTGCATTTAACTTTTTTTTTATAATAAATCTAAGAGAAACAACAACTCCATTTTTATAAAATTTTTGGAAAAGCCAAATTTTAGATATTAATAATAATTTTGCAATTTATATATAACATATGGAAATGGGTATAATTTACTTCTATATATTTAGAAAATTATAACTATGTATTTTATTAAAAATAAATAATTTATTTTTCTTTTAATTAAATCATTTTACATAATTCATAAAATATTCTTTCACTAATATACATATTTTCTTTATTGATAAAGAAAAATATTTACTAAATTATTGAAAATTTCATATTATTATTGGATGTCTTTTCTTAAATAAATTATGAGAGAGAATATTTATTTTAAAATCAAATTTAAATTATATAAATTAATTTTTCAAAATAAATAGTTTTTTTTGAAAAGGTCATAGCTATCATGTCATTAAAAAATTATGAGTTTATTTTTATTAAATAATTTCACTATTAAAATTTACATTACTTATATAAATAACGATATAGTATTTGTTTTTAGTGATGTATATGTTTGTTTTTACTTTATAAAATCATATAAAAGCTGTTAAAAATTATAGTGAGAAAAAAATATTAGATGAATATGTATCCTTACCTAACTTATATCCACTCATCTATTAATGGGGTGATATAGTGATAATCCATTAAATATCCATTTAAAATATAACTAACTCATTTACTATCCATATTCATTTTAAAATTGTGGATATGAGTGGATAAATGAATATTGGTGAATTTTACCACTACGGAGACTATTTCGGTAATGCCTAGAAATTATTTGTTAAGTCTATATATAATAAACAACTTTAATTTTTTAAAATTTTTCATTTTATCAAGAAATCCTTAATAAAGTCAAATAAGCATTTTACTTATCATTATTAGTTATATATAACAAACAACATTAGGAAAGCCACATAATAATACTACTACTACTTCTCATAATAATAATAATAAATTATTATTATTATTATTAGTAGTAGTACTAGTAGTAGTTATATTTAATATCTATGCGTAATACCCGCACTAAATATGGGATTAAATATTTTTTGCCTGTTCAAATATTTTTTTTTAATCTGCACTTCCACATACATATAAGTATAAATATAGTTTATTTTTTTATTTATATATACTTAAATAGTAGCTTATGGATTTAAAATAGAACTTGAATTCATTTAAGTTTTAATTTAGGATTATTGAATAAGTTTAGTTAAAATTTTAATGGTAATTATAAGCAAGAAAAATAAAACAATTTTTTTTAGTTGAAATAGTGCTGATCAAACTTAATTTACTTAAGTCTCATTTGTTCAAAATTTTAGAATTGAAATCAAAATTTTTAACTTAATTTACTTAAGGAAATTATTAATTTTTATAATTTTTTAATTTATCAAAAAAAATATAAAATTGATAATCAAATATAAATTTTTTTATAGTATTATATGTTAATATAAAATATATTATAGTTAAAAATAAAATGGCTATATTATTTTTTTAAATTAAATATTTTAATAAATCTATATTTTCTTGTTATTTATAATTATTTAGAATTTAATTTATATTATTTATACATTTAATTTTAATATTTTTATATATCATGTGTCAAATATTTATTGTATTATCAAATAATATATTTAACTTAACATTCGTCTCTCACCCGAAAGACCCGCCTTCGATTCCCCGCAACGGAAATTTTTGGCCATTCTCAACAACTGAAACGTCGTCGTAACCAATTCATTGTGAATAATGCCACTGTGATCACAAGTCGTCCTCTTTGGCGGGTCCCAATCGGATCTCAGCCGCTCATCTTATCTCAACCAAGCAAACAAACAAACGGCAGGGTTTAGCGTTCCTCTTCCCCGCTCTCTTCCTCCATTCCATCGCAGCGATAGCTCCAACCTAAACCCCAACCTCCCTTTCAATTGCCCCAATTATATTTTCTAAATCCCATACCTTCCTGTACTTAATTATTTCTGATTCCATCCTTATCAGGTAAAGCTCCCTCATTTTCCAGCTTCACTCAACTTTCAATTTTTATTCTTAATTTCGAGTACCATTTATCAGATAATTGTTTGGTGACGGTTTTCTTGTGTTTCCCAAGTGGGATTTTCTGTTCTCTATATTATAATTTTAATTAATTTTGGGAGCAATTGTTTCTATGAATCATTGACATTTGGTTTTTAACTTTGTTTCAAGGATGATTGTGTCTGGACTAACTGAGAGTCCCTCGAGGTGTTGTGTCCGTAATCCTGTGAATGGCCGGCCAGGCTCATTTCTCAGGCCTAAAGATAGGGTAAACTTTCTCCGTCTACATAGGTAATGTTTAGTTACTCTTTTGTTTTTTGGGTCAATTGTTTAATTTAATTCTGCATTACGGATTTTATTGTAATGTTATAAATTTCTTTTGTACTGTTAGATGTTGTTGGATTGGATATGCACAAAGATGTAGCAATTCTAAACCAAATCACTTGCTCAAGGTCAAGTGTGCAATGGATGCTTCCTATGGTGGCGATATGGGAAATGATCAACCTGGTAATATTTTACTTTCTTGACTAGTTGTTCAGGTCGGTGATGACTGTTGATGGGATAGCATTCATGTACCTGTTCCGTTCGCATTTAATTTCTAATCTAATTGATTATAGGTGGCTCTAGCTTATTAATGTGTTACATAGATACTGTAAAAAGTTTGCAAGTAGTAACATTTAGTTTCTGATTCTTTCTCCTTCATTTCTTGGCAAGTTCAGTTGTCTTTCCTAGAATTCATGTAAGGGACCCATACAAACGGCTTGGGATCAGCAGGGAGGCTTCTGAAGATGAAATTCAAGGTGCAAGGAACTTCCTTATTCAGGAATATGCTGGGCACAAGCCTAGTGTAGATGCAATTGAATCCGCTCATGATAAAATAATCATGCTGAAGTTCTATGAGAGGAAGAACCCAAAAATTGACATCAGGAAAAAGGTTAAGGAAGTAAAGCAGTCCCGTGTTGTGCAGGCTGTCACAAGCAGGTTCCGAACTCCATCAACACTTGTCATCATCAAAACTTCAGTTGCATTTTTAGTGCTTGGGGTTCTTACTGTCCTCTTTCCAACTGAAGAAGGTCCAACCCTACAGGTGGCCATTTCCTTAATTGCTACAATATATTTGATATATGATCGGCTGAAGAGTAAAATCCGAGCTTTTCTTTATGGGTATGTTGATGATATCTCTTTTGTTGTTTTTTTTTTTCCAACCATTGTTTGAATCTCTGACATCTTATCTACTAATTTCTATTTCCAGTTTTCATAAACCACTAGAAACTTGGAAAAGGATTCATCTTTATCTCTGTTTTCTACTAATTATTTCTTCACTAATTGTTTTTGTAAAATATACTGGGTCAATTGTTTCTCCCAAAATAGTACTAGTAGCATATGAGGTGATGATGATCATAGTAGCCAGTAAGTTTGTGGTAGTGACAGGGTGCCCAAGGTAGTCAATGATAATTGTCATAATTACATTAGGTACGGTGGCTGACAATGTCAATAATATTCACAAGCCTTGCGAAGGTTATGCTTTGAGTTGTATTGGGGTGCTAATGGGGCCATAGGATAGTAGCTATTGAGGTTACACTAATAATGATTATCTGGCATCAGTAGCAGTGGTGCAAAATAAACACTCCAATTGCCTCGGTGTTGAAGATGTGGTTTGATGGTGTTGATGGCAATGAGATGGTGATGTGAGGTGTTACTGATGGTTTTGTCAATGGTAGTAGTGCTAAGTAGATTGCGATGGCAATAGTTATGTGATTAAAAAAAATATGCCTGTATATTTTTTGGTGAATTAGTGGAAAACAAGTAGAAAACTAGGGAAGTTTTATAAAGGAAAATGATACGAAGAATTTTTAGTTCTCTAACAGTGTATATTTAGAAAATTGGAAAAACTTGTTTTCTAGAAAATTTTTGCATATGTTCAGTGGAAAATTTTCTGGGAAATACTGCAATTTTCCACAGGTAAAATAAGCTCTATGTTTTAAGTTTTCTTTGCAAGTCCAAATCCATGGAAGACTTGGTCTAGGAATCGTCAGTCAGTCCAATGTCTTAAAGCATTATGGTTATTTTGAGTCTATAAATACTATGTTTAATTGTTTATACTCCATACAATTGAATTTTTGAATCAATAAAAATTCCTCTAGTTATGATTATTTGGATTGTGTGAAGCAATTCAGCCTTTTGAGTGTGATGATTAAGATGCGTTGATGTATAGGATCTTTTGTATGTTTCTATTATTTGTCACTATAATCACATAAGAAAGCTTGCAAATAATTGCAAGTTTCGGTCACCCATAATTATTCTAATTGTTTATTTGAGTTTCTATCCTCTTTCTAGCTTTGAATTGACTCAAACCATATCTAGAAGACAGACACATCGTGCAAGCTATGATGCATGCACCAATAGTTCCATAACACAGGCTCTTCTCTGTTTTTTCAAAGGGAGATTGTTGAAATGGATTACGTTCTTAAGAAATTGTTCTAAGCACGTAATCACAAGACTGAAACATTGTCTTGTTTGGTTAGAAATATAAGTTTCCTCGAAACGTCTCATAGTTGTACTTGTTTAGTCCTTATAAATACATGAAGAAAATGAATAGATGCTTTAATGCTCCCAATTTAAATATTTTTATTTATTTAATTTGTTTATATATATATATATATATATATATATATCAATGTTTGATAGTTTACTTGACTAAGTATGAAATGCATGACTGGAAATTGTTACCTTAAGACCACAGAATCATGGTCATAATTGATAATGTATTCATGTGGTAAATCTGGGACACCAAGTAATGGAATACGGATTACATCATATAATGACTGAAAGAATACTAAATTCTGATTAAATTCCCATAAAAATCACTTTAGAAAGACACTTACTAATGCAATGAAATTTATGTTATGATAAGTAAGAACACAGATATGTAAATATGGTATAGTATCTATGACTATTTTTATCCAACTGGGTGAAGTACTTTCCTATCTGTATGGGAAAGTTATGGTGAAACTCCCTACTCTAGGAATAGAGTTCCAATGAAAATGGAACATTTCCCGTGTAAATCAGATGTAAGAAAATTACGTTCCCTAGTTACTTTATTGGTGATTTCACATATCAAACACAACCTAAATGCATTCTTGAATTTTCTTTTATCTTCATACTTGAATTGCAGAACAGTAATATGTACTCAATCGCAAGTTTGTTACCATGGTGCAGTGCTGGAGCTTTTATTTTCTCATGGCTGTTGGGAACCTTCTTGATGGTATCTGTGATTCCACCATTGCCGTTTATTAAAGGACTAAGGAGTTTTGAAGTTACTACTTCGTTGATAACTTATGTTCTACTCTGGGTTTCATCTACCTATCTGAAGTAGTGCAAGTTTCCTCCTAGTACAGGATCCCATTGCACAATCAAAATTTTGTTGCAATTAGTCAGTGGTTCATCAATCATGCCTTTTGACTTGAGGCCATGCCGTCTTCCTAACTCTAGGATTGATATACATAAAGCTTGTTAAATATTTTGTTCCTGAGCCTCTTTTAGGAAAAAAAAAAAAGGTTTGTGTAAATGACTCTTTTGCCGTTTGGGGAAAGGATGTGAGAGTAGATATGAAAGCAAAGATCAGCTCATTCATTTAATTTCATGGTTTCGTACATTCTCCTTCCTACGCATGTTTTTACATTTCTTTTGTTCTCATTACAACTGCAATCTGGAGATGTGCCCTTCCTGTGGTCATGTATCACATTTTGAATAATTTAGTGAGATTCATTTGTTGTTGTGGAGCCACTTGGTGAATTGTCGAAGGACTGGCCTCTTGTGGGGTTAAATTTGCTCTAGAAGAGCTTTTGTCTACTTTCTTGTTCACTAGAGCTGCGAGGTGCCCCAGCTATTGGTGGTTGAGAATGGTCTAATTTGGTTTTTGTAGTCGAACTCCCTGAAAGATCCTTATATTATGGACCCATTGTCGGATCCGTCGGCAAATGCTCCTGTCTTATATGGTAAGTTGCTCTTTGCTCCAGTTCAGCCGCAATTTGTTTATGTGAACAAGCACAGAATTGTGAGATCTTTCTGTTTTAAGCAACACAGCCATATGTTGTGAAGGCAACATGTGCCTTTTATGCACTTTCTTTGACAGTGTCAAGTTACATATCTCGTTTCTAGCCCTTGATTGCTTTGGTTTTTAGGAGGAACTGTACAATGATAAAAGGTTTTGATAGAATGATTAAAGTTTCGTTGGATTCATGGAATAAAATAAACTAAAATAATAATTATATAGAATATGTATTTCCGGTTTTCACAAATTAGTGTAAAATTCTATTTAGCCAAAAAACTGTGAAATTATGATGCTAAAGAGGAATAATTTAGTATTTAAAATAATTATTTATTAATCATGTCGTAATTTAAAATTTGTAAAATGTAGTTTAAAATCTATATCTAATATGATTTGATTAATTTGAAATATCACTAAATATGATTTAATGTATATAAGGTGTATTTATAATATTTAAAGTATAATTTAATATATTATTTTTTCACTAAATTACTTTTAGAATGTTCATAATTAAAATTTTAATGTATCATATATTATTTAAAATGAAAATATATCATATATTAATGATAAAATTTTGATATTAATATCAAATTTTTACTATTCGACCACACACTAAAGATTCCGTGAAAATAACTATTATATTCTGTCCGCTGTAACAGTCTCCTCAAGAGTGACTCATTTCACGAACATCTATTGTGACTTTTGCAGAATTACCCATTTCCGCATGCAATCTCTACTTTTGCGCTAAAACTCACTATATAAATTTTGGTGAATTTTATGTACCATTGGTGATATTGTATAAATTACAAGTAATGTGTGTGATTTAATAATTATTTATGGTAATTTTATGAAAATTACAAATTTTCCAAAGTAAAAAATAATTATATATTTTAATAAAATTATTACCTAAATTTTACTAATTATAGCATCATAATACAATACCGCATAAAATACTATAATGTTCATCACAAATTGTATAATATCCACTGTAGTGTTTGAGGTTAAAAAAAAAGAAGTGCAATTTTTGTCTAATAAACCATCCAAAAGATGCTTGGGAATTGTTTTCACAAATTGGGGAGGACTCAACCACTAATTTTTCAATTCATATATTATGAATCTGGATTCATGTTGCATTATGAACTTGAATGTACATGCAATTAAAAATTAATATATATACAGTTAAATATTAATATACAAGCATTTCAATATACATACAATTCAATATTAATGTATATAAATTCAATGTACATATATTTCAATATTAATATACATGCGGTTAAAACCGAATACGTGCAGATTTAGATTCATAAAATAATATAATCCCAATTTATGAAATAATACGAATCCAGTCTATGATATAATCTGCTCTACTTTTCATAGCTGCTAAAACGTGCCTGTTATCAGCCATGTAAGCAAATTATCACGCAATGTGGCAATCTCCGATTGGCCATTGCGTTACAGCCTCAAATGGGATATCACTTGCATGGAACTAGAACTATAAAATGGTGTGCGAATTAATGCAAATTCCCTGCAAAAGAGAGCTTGAGGCATAGAAGAGAGCGTACCTAAAAAGACTAATACTTCATACTAACAAACTTAATAAACAGAAATGGCATCTGCTTCCCTCCTCAAGACCTCACCAGTTGTAGATAACTCAGAATGGGTTAAGGGTCAGACCATTCGCAAACTTTCTGCCTGTGTGGTTAGGCGCCAACCAGTTGCACCCTCTGCACTCTCAGTCCGTGCTAGTTCACATGCCCATGAGCTTGTCAAGACTGCGGTATGTGTTTTTTCCGCGTTCATTTTAAGTTTAGTTCTACGTCTTTAATTAGTTGCACATACTTACAGTATCTTGGTAGCCTAGTAGTCTGAGTATAAGAACAATGAAATGAATACTACACTGGTAAAATGAGGTAGCAAGGGGGCACTGGCCTCACTAAGAGGATTCATTGGAGGACCAAAGGAACAATCCATCCTAAAAGAGGCATATTATTTTACTTGAGAAGTTTAAGCGTGCAGAAAACTATTGCATCTCCTGGGCATGGAATATTGGTCATGGATGAGTCAAATGCAACTTGTGGAAAGCGTCTAGCCTCAATTGGGCTAGAGAACACTGAGGCAAACCGCCAGGCATATAGGACCCTTGTTACAGCTCCTGGCCTTGGCCAATATGTCTCTGGTGCGATTCTCTTTGAAGAGATTCTACCAATCCACCACTGATGGCAGGAAGAAGGTTGATGTGCTTGTTGAGCAAAACATTGTTCCTGGTATCAAGGTTGACAAGGTATGCCAGTTTCAATGGCCAAAGTACATATATTATATGATCATTATGATTTGATAGGAAACTGATAGTTGGATGATATCGATGGGTGACTACAGGGTCTGGTTTCTGGTTCCTTTGGCTAGTTCCAATGCTGAATCTAGGTGCCAAGGTCTTGATGGTCTTGCCTCCGGCTCTGCTGCTTACTACCAACAGGGTGCTCCTTTTCCCAAATGGTATGCATCCTTGTTCTTCTATCAAGGGCTGTTTTGAATCTTTTTATTTCTGTATAACATGTAGTCACCACCGAGTTGCTAGTCCAGTCTAACGATGGAATGTCAGCTTTGAATCCTGAAAGCCCGTCACCTTCTAGTGGGTTTATAATCCTGTTTATTGATTGAGTTTCTATCTTGTGATGCAAATGTCAGAACTTTAAATCCTAACAAGCTTTTCAATGAGCTAATAATTCACTAACAAGCCTTTCAATGAACTAGTAATTCAATCTAGTGGTTAAATGTCTATCTCGTAATGCAAAAGATCATTACTTCAGAACTTCATAGATCTTTCCTTCTTCAATGGATTAACAATCTAGCAATGGACCATCTCGTAGAATATGCAGTCAAGATTTCAAAACCTGATTTTCCCCTCCATTTCATTACAATCACGAGTTGTCAACATTGAATCATTTCTGTTCTATTGGTTTGATCATAATTGTCACTAGCTGAAATATGTTCTAATCTGCTATAAAAGGCGCACTGTGGTGAGGATTCCCAATGGCCCATCTACACTTGCAGTGAAGGAAGCAGCCTGGGGTCTAGCTCGCTATGCTGCCATTTCTCAGGTAATAATCATAACACAATCAACTGCGTCTGATTTCTAAAATTTTAACCTCTGGTTTGTGTTCTTTTAATTGGTTTTATTATCTGATTTTGGCTGGACTATGCGTTGGTCCCAATTGTAGAACCTGAGATCTTGCTTGATGGTGACCATGGAATTGACAGGACCTTTGATGTGGCTCAAAAGGTTTGGGCTGAGGTGTTCTTCTACCTTGCGGAGAACAATGTCATGTTTGAAGGTATTCTCCTCAAGGCCAGCATGGTCACTCCTGGCGCAGAGTGCAAGGAAAAAGCTACTCCTGAACAGGCTGCTGACCACACTCTCAGGCTCCTCCACTGAAGGATTCCCCCATCTGTCCCCGGAATCATGGCAAGTGACTGAACCATTTCAAATATAAGTAGACTTGAATACCAAAATATAGTGTCAAATTTTAGCTGCTAAATGATTTAACTTTTTCTTGTTGGGCAGTTTTTATCTGGTGGGCAATCTGAAGTGGAGGCAACCCTGAACTTGAATGCAATGAACCAAGCTCCCAACCCATGGCACGTCTCCTTCTCAAATGCAATTCAAAACACTAGCCTGAAGACATGGGAAGGCAGACCTAAGAATGTAAAGGTTGCACAGGAAGTATTGCTTGTCCGAGCAAAGACCAACTCTCTGGCTCAACTTGGTAATGTCGTTTTAGAGAGAAATTTTTGTTCTATAATACTTGACGTTTTACAATTACCAATGAATATTAATTAATTTTCTTTAACTCTACCTTTTATCTCTTTCATAATAATTATTTCTTTTTAGAGTGTACAATAATTTATAAAAATAATTAATTGAGAGTAATATAATCTTTTTTATATGTAATAAGACATTAAATATAATCTTTAATATATGTGTCAAAATCTTTAACCACATCAATTAAAAAACAGAGTGAGTACATAGGTGAGGGAGAGTCCGAGGAAGCCAAGAAAGGAATGTTCGTGAAAGGCTATGTTTACTAGGACATCAGAACCAGCATTAGAAAAAAACAAAGGATGTTGAGGATAGTTTTCATCAATAAGGATGTGTCAATTCTTGCAGCCCATGTAGACTACTTTTGTTTATACCATTTCATGCTTTCGACGGTGTGTATACGTCTATCTTTTTTTAATGCAACTGGGGAATTCGTCTGTTACCTAGAAAAGCAATGCTTGAGATGTGCAGTTCTAAATGCTTAAATATTTCGATTGAAACCTGCAATGTACAATAGATGCCTCTGAAATGCATAAGATGGTTCAGCATATTGTGCCTACTCCTCCTGAACATAGTGCTATACGTATCATCAGCAATGAAAAAAAAAATGCACTAGACAAATAATATCCAACCCCACACTAGGGTATAGATGAACTGACATAGTTTACAAACTACTCTGGATCAGCTTAAATACTCAAAATTGACTCAATATTAATCAAGTCGAGCTTGAGCAACTTAACTAATTTTTCGAATTGAGTTCAAATACTAAACTGCTTGATTTTTCAAATTGAGTTCAAATAGTAAAATGCTTGATTTGATAAGCTCACAAGTCTAATTGAATTTTAATATTTTTATCATATTAGATTTTATATTTTCGTATATTTAAGTAAATAATCAAATCAAATCTTGACAATCTAGATTTCGACCTCAATCAAACATAGTTGAATATAAAATTGAGATTTAAAAAAATGTTTAAATGAATGATAAAACTGAAAACTAGATCAAGTTCGAATCAAACTCGAATTTGATTCGACTCCACTCTCCTAACAAGGATCATTTAGATATCCAAATGACTGCCGTGGAATTGGTGATGTGCATTGTAGCTTCTACCACATTTTCTCAACAGAAATAGAAATTAGCTGTTTCTGCTCCTTGGGGGCGCCAAATAAATGAAACTAATTCTTCATGCAGCAATGTACTGATATATTATTTTTATAAAATTATTTTTTAAAAAACAACTCAAAAAATGAAACATATCAATAAAAATTTTGTAAGTTCAAATTAATTTTTGATATTTTTTAAATTTTTATTTACTTGAAATACATCCATAGAAAAATAAGAAAAAAAATGAAAATCCAAAGATAAATAAGAAAAAAAAATTAAGATGTATTTAGTTATAAAGTTACTTATATTTTATTTTCTAAATTATCTCTTATTAAGAAAAATTGCCAAATTATTTCTCAATTTTCACAACGATTTTATAATAATAATAATATACTGGTACATCAACGTACGATGACCAAATAAATGATTAGCTGAACAGGAAATTTGATCACAGATTGTCCATCGACTTGTAAAAGTGAGCACACAAGTGCCCCATTTTTCTTTTCCTCATGATAACAACACCCAGACAGTGTACTCAGGAAAGGTGAAATTGGGCTAGCTTATTGCCAGGATTCGTTAAGTCGGTCAATGCTACATTTGAACCATCTTTGATCCTTTACTATGATCCTCAACTAGCCCATCATTCAGATAATGTCTAAACTGTTATTTCTTGTCTTTTAATTATGTTTTCAATTTTAAAATTTACAAAACAGAGAATGTTTAGTATTCAAAGCATACAGAAAATGGATAAAAATAAATAATCAAATTAAAGATAACTGAAAATAATGAATGCAACAATCAATGTAGATGGGTCTATTGGCGCATAAGACGACAATACTGGCAATGCCATTCATTGATGAGCTACTTAACATCTGTTAACAAGTTAATACGTAAGATCAAGGTTAGTTGACTGACGAATTCACAAATTTATGCATCTTTGCTCTAAATAGGTCATATGTAACTCCTACCAGGAGCCTGACACTCAGACAGCCACAAGTCTATTTGGTCAATGACCTGCTGCCTTACTTTTTGGACAGCTTCAGGGGAACTGCAGTTCTGGGCATTACCTGAAATGGACGACAACTATTTGAGAAAACTAAGAGCCAACAAATAGCTATCAAAGTTGAAACAACCAAGGATATATATTCTTGCACATTTTGATGAATACTAGCAAAGATGTCGCAAATAATATAAAGCTGAATCATAATAAGAAATTTTAAGAACCATTTGAAAGATAAATGGCTTCTAGCAGCAGCCAAACTATGCAAAAATAGGACGGGAATAACCCAATTTACTATTCTGTGCCAAACATTCAACATGCCATATAAATTAATTACCTTTATTTACTCAGAAAAAGGAGGAAAACTATACATACCTTCAAGGCTTAAGGGAGACTGAGGACATCCTCGTAAATCAGTGCCATGGCCACAATTATGACATTTGATAATGTATGAAGGCACTGCAAAGTTTAAAACAAGTTCTCAATCAACAATTATGAAAGAACAGATTTCCAAATATTATTGTCTCACATGATTCTGGATACCATGGTCATGTATAACAAATCTAGAACTCGAAATAGTAGTAATTTGCCTACTGAACTTTATGCAAGCAGAAAACAACAAAAATGAGAAAAAAAAATTCCATGTTAAGGGTGCCACGGAAAGCTCAGGCTGAAAATTTAAGAAAAATAGTATCAAATCCAAATTCAAGTGTGGCAGATGGATGAGTTGTAGCGTGAGTCCTAATCATAGCCTAAGCCTGTCTTGGAGAGGCTACCTTTGCAACTATTATTATTTGTTAAGTAGCAGGTAATGTAACAGTAATTTTATATTTTGTAGGATCGTCCGGTAATTGTTATTTTATTACGATTGTTTAGTCATTTACTATTTTATTTCTCCATATCCGATTGTAGCCTCAACTGGGAGAGATATGCTTTTTGTTTGAATTTTAGGTATTTGGATGTGTGAACCGAAGGTTCTATATCAATTATACTGACTACTGCTCAGGAACCTAAGAAGTAATGATGACAAGGTGAGCCACATACTGATATTAATAAAGGCATTTAGGCACACTCCACTTGATCAAGTACAATGTCAAATTAAATAAAATAATGGGAAAATGTTAAATTTCCTATCAAAGTAACTGCATACTTCACAACACTTCCCCAGTTCACTTTCCTCGGGATGAGATTCCCATATAATTTATCAGAAACTTACTATCAGGAGATGAACTTTGTTTTGATGCATGACGCCAGGGATCTTGGGAGCCATTAGTAAAAACAATTTTGGAACCTGCAGAGTTGCAAAAGTCACATGGAAAAGAATATTTAATTGTGATTTTGTCGAGGAAACAATGTAGATATGACCAACAGCATATATATATATATATATATATATATATATATATATCAGTTATTATGTTGTCCCATAAATCAAGGTTATCAAACTCGTTTTTTCAACCTAGAATTGGTGAAGGACTCATAAACTCGAACAGTAAAATCAAATCATAAAAATCGTAAGATTTTACAACAGAATAAAATACCCTCTCTCTCTCTCTCTCTATATATATATATATATATATATATATATATATATATATATATAAGTGTGTATATAAATTAAATCCTGTATATATAAAAAATATAAATAATATACAAATTTAATACACATAAAAACTATATTAAAAAGATCATAAGAGAATCTATTCATAAAAAAGATTTAAATTCATATCTCATATTAGAACATTATACCACATAAAAGAAATTAGATCAAATCCATCACACATTTAAATTAACAATATAAAACAGATAAATAAATATTACAGAAAATGTATTAAAAAATGACTCATAATCGAAGATAGTTTATACTCAATTCTAACAAAGGGTCTAAAAATCGTAAAATCGTACAAACAATTTTACTGAGTTTAGAGAGTTCAAATGTGATTTTACTTCGATTTTACATGAAAACCAATTTCATATACGTATTGACTCGTTTGAGAGATTTTAACTTGTAAAATCGTATGAGTCAACACAATTTTAACAACCATGCCATAGATGCAATATAAATGTTCTCTTCTATGCTTGGCCATGTTTCACAAAAAATCCTTACTTTCTTTCTCAAGTATTTACTTAGAATATTACTCAGCATATATTTCTTTATGTCTCCAGCAAAAACGACTAGGTCAAATACAATGGGATTTGGTTTTTGTACTCTACCTCCGCGAGAAAGTCAATTCAGGACAATGATCAAATATTATACTTGCACTAGTCTATAAAGGATCTTCTATTCTATTGTTAGTGTGTGCATCTGTTCATGCTTTTAAGATAAAAGAATTTTGGTTTTGCTCTACTAATTTTTGCGGAATTATCGCATCAATTAATTGTTTGAAAAGGGAAACTGCCAAAAGGGAAAGGAACTTGCATTATAACTAATCCATCATGGTACATATTCGTAAGACTTATGTTATAATCAATGATACAAGAGAAGAGATACTTAGATGCTGAAAAAAGAAAACGAAGGCAAGTAAACAAAGTAAAAAATCCAGACCCGCAATTTTTGTGCCCCCATAATATATGTTTGTCGCATCAACCTCAGGATAGATACCCTCACCAAAGATGTTCTTGCATAGATCCAGATGGTATCTGCAACATATAAATGGCAATCTTGTAGACAGATAAGAGCATAGCAGAACCAAATAGTACCACTTTTGAAGTTCTATATATTTGGCAGAAGAAGAGTTTAAATATATATAGGACAAAAAAGTGGAATAAAAAACATGCCGTGTGTCAACTTTTGAGGAGCGAATGCTATCATTAGAAGGAGCAACTTGAAAATATGCAACTTCAGTGCAAACTTGGAACCACCACAACCGGTCAGAACTATTTTCAGTAACAGCAGTTTCTTTCAGATGTTTTTGATTATATGTTTGAACACTGGCACCAAAGCTTCCAACATAATACTCTTTTACATATTTGGCATAGGCTTCCTGAATTAAAAACGTTATTTGATTTGCCATTAAAAGCATATTAAACAAATAAAAATAGATGGTTTCATGTTCTGCCAATAAATATATACTATTATTATGCCAAATGGGAAGGGGAATCATAGTTACAACTCAAACTACAAGCACTTAAGCAGAACAGAAAATAAAATTGTTAATTCATATATATTGAACTATCCTAACCCACCTCACCCTTCTATTTCTTAGACAACAGCCAAGATGATCAAATAATATATACCATTGGATAGAAATGATGGGAACTATTCAGTGCCATGTTGGGAATCACTAAGAGACTATTCATTTAAAAAATGAGGAGGTAGTGTAATTGAAGGACTAGAGTCTAGTGAATTTCTAAAATAAAAGGGCCACATAAGCAGTACAAAAAATAAACTGGTAATTCATATACATTGACCTATCCTAACTCACCTCACCTTTTTATTTCTTAGACAATACCCAAGGCGATCAAATAATCTATCCATCCAGGAAAGAATTTTGGTAGATGGAATCATGGAAGACTGTGGACACAATTAACCATATATAGTATTGGAATAGAAATGATAGGAACTATTCGATACCAAGTTGGAAATAATTAAGAGATTGTCCATTTAAAAAGTGATGATGTTGTGTAATTGAAGGACTAGAGTCCAGGGAATTTCAAAAATAAAGGGCCATATTCACTTTATTGAAAAAATGATAATTCAAGTGTATATTTGGTAAGATGTTAGGGCAAGTTTTGCAATTTTTCCTAAAGATGATGCAAGAAAAGTAAGGCTTACTACTAAATCCTCTCCAGCCTTCTTTGTTTCAACAAGAGGGGAGCATAACTTATCTGGATTCCCATATTGAAACTGCAAAAATAGATAATAACATAATTATGATCAAGATTTGGTAGTAAGCAACGAAGCAAAAATGGAATAACACATACTGCTATAACAGCTGCATCGGCTAGGAAATACAGGAAATCACCATCAATCTCAAGCTGCAAAAGACAAAAATGCAATGATGTGAGATGAGCAGCAAATTGAGTTTCATGAAGTGTGTAGTTCATCTTCCTTGCTCAGATGCTGAAAAACTAGTATGAGGACAGGTGAAGCAACCTCAGCAGCATCAAATAAATTTTTTATTGCATTTCTATCTGACACCAGCCTTTCATCAACAAGTCGAGTAGTTTCTTGTAGAGCAGCTTTACATTCTGCACCAGCTGACTCACCAATCTGGCAAAACAATGCAGAGAGGAAAAGGCTTAAGCAATATTCAGACAAAGTTTCATCATGTAGAAGCATTTCTTAAAACTAGAGGGAAACAAAAACAAAAGATATCGCAAAGAATCAAACTAATAAAAAAAATTAAGTTCGCCTAAGGTCATTGTTATAAAATGTCCTTGATGTTTGTGCCATAGAACAACACCATGTCTACCTGCTGATCAAATGCAGTGAAATTGTAAACAGCAAGAACAACTGCAGAACTCGCTAGGCTTCCGCATGTTAAATGTGGAAACTTAAGACGAAACCAGGCACTGAGAGCTCCAGAATATGATATGCCAAAAACAAACCAGGGATTTTCAATGTCTGTTCTATTGAGCTTCAGGTTTAGAGATGCCTGCACGAGAAAGTATTGTTGAAGAAAATGAAAAATTGGATCGTACAGATAAGTAACAGTTACAGCAAAGGTCCTCAAGAGGGACAATGAAATTAATGAAAACGTCTTCAACCCACAATGGAAAGCCATCATGAGAACTGCTGAACAAATTTAACATGTAAGGCGATCCATTTATATGAACAACAAATCAACATCTCACTCTACATGTAGGGCTTCCATTTAGACTCTTACATAAAGCTGTGCATCTGTGCAGCTGCCATCGTGGTTTTATTGAGAAAAATAAAAGAAATGGAGGATTAAGAACAATTCTGACGCCACACTAACAGCAAATTACAGCTCTAAAAGTCCATGACAAAATGGGCATAATTATGCTTGTATTTGGAGCAAACTAAGATGCAGAATAAAAATAATTCTGGATCTGCACTTGTTCACTGCATTGGATTGATGTTGATTTACCAACATGATGGTTTTGAAAATAGAAAAAGAAGTGTTAAGGAAATCACAATACCACTTGCCTGATAATACTGACGGAAATTGGCCAAGTCAGAAAGTGCCTGTTTAGATGAAAGATATTTCAAATTCTCTGTCTCTAATGTTTGGAAGGGTGAGCTTTTACCATAGTAACGATGCTCAAGCGAAACAACAGCTGCTCCAAATTTTTTAGCCAAAACCTGTATATAATAACAAGCAATGGTTTGATTCAATCTTTCTTTTTTTTTTTAAAAAAAAAAAAAAAGAAACCGATCTTTCATAGCAAATCCTGAAATGCTAGCAATATAAATTTGTGAAATGCAACAACTTTGCAAACACCCAAATTGGCACTTCATTGGATCTAAATCAAACTTAAAAAAAATTGACTCTAATAAACTCAATTATACTAAACTTACACTAATGTAGTCATTAGCGATGCCATTGCAGGAAGATTCACCACAAATGTTCAAGAAAATGGGTCCATCTGGAGTTCTGAAGCGGTCAAGGAATTCATAGTAGCGCTGCTTAAAACGACGATGATCCTGCAATTACAGGCAAAACCCATTTCTTTTTTTTTTTTTAAAGAATAATTTAGGCTGATATGATGAAGTTAAGAGAAAAGAAAGGAGTGGGTACATAAGGAGAATAGTGATCGAGAGTCTGAAGGAACCAATGCTCCTCAGTGGTCAAGTAATTGCTGCTGCCCGATAAGCGCTCGAGCATCGAACGTGGCACAGGGAAGGCGTGGGATAAGTTCGACAGAATTATCAACGCTGAAAGGCAGATAAGTACGGACGAGAGTTGTTCCATTTCTCCGTCACTCAGAAGGAATGTTGGGTCAGTTTGCTGGGGGTTTCCTTCGTTTACTTTGCGGGATTGTATGCTTTGTTCCCTCAGCAAAAGCGATTAGGCCAGCGGTCAAAATTTTAACATTTTCTAATAAATATTTTGAGCTGGAATCTTTCCAAATAGAGTTAGGTTGACGTGTCAAATGGGGTTTGGGAAAAAGGATTTGCAAGTGGAGGAGAAATTGGTCTTGAATTGATGATGTTTGAGGAGAGGGGAAAGTGAAGTGAAAGTGAAGAGTAGAAAAGCTTCAAACTTTATTTTTACAATTATATACTCCCTCAAAAGTGTTTTTAAGAAACAGTATTCAGGTTGTTGAACCTGACTATTTTGTGCTGGAACGTGTTTTCAGATGCAAGTTATTAGCTTTATACCCAGAAGCAAACTGAAACATCTCAGATTTGTTCCCAGTCCTTGGAAATTTCTAATCAGACCTTATATCAGCTCTTGTTTGCATTCATTATTTCATCCATATACCACCACGTGAGTATTGACTCTTACCCCCCACTGTAACCCCCATTTCATTTCCCCAACAAGAAGTGGACAATCTAAACCTTTCTATGTGTACCCTGGAGTTAGACACAGATACTGATACAGCCCGTAATATCCTTGGCCTTGTTCTAGTTGGTGTTGAGATTGGGAAAAAAAATTGATGGCACAGGTCTCTTATGGAGTATTCTCGCGAATGTTTGGAGGCTCCATAACGGATTTGAAGTAGAAAAACTCAACTCTCCGGACACCTTTCTATTTCATTTTTGCTCAGAACAGGACAAAAAAGGGTAGAAAATGGAGACCGTGAAATGTCCAAAGAAATTTAATGGTATTGAGAGAATGCTAACTGGAGATGCCTATCGAAGACTTCTCTAAAGAGAGGTTATGGATTCATCTGTGTGGCCTCCCAATAGACCAAATGATGAGGAAGAATGTGATGACAATTGGAAAGTCACAATTTGAAGGATTTGCTGAGGTAGATTCCATAATGAATAGTATAGCTCAGTGGAGTTCGTATATGAGAACGAGAGTTTGGGCGAACATCAATAAACCACTCCCTTTAGGCTTCACAAATACAAGAGATGGCAAGGCAAAATAGGTTACCTTCCTTTATGATAGATTACCATCCTTCTATAAAAAAAAATGTGGTATCATGAGTCGCAACACCAAGAACTACCTGAACTATAGTTCCATGTAAAAATATGAGGAATTATACCTTAGTAGGAAGTGCTATGGACCATGACTAAGAGCAAAGATGCAATTTTGATCAAAGCCAGATTTTAGAAGTCAATCTCGTTCCCATGTTTACATGGGACATAACGAAGTGCTAAGAATAGAAGAAGTGATGCATGGAGAGTCATCTTCGACTGAAAGAATAAGGGTAGGTGGAGCAGTACAAACACAAGAGTCAAAATTCATTAATGTGGAGTTAGAAGGCATAAACTCAGTTGACAAGACGCATGAGTTAACACCAAGGGTTTTGCTTGAAGTTATCATTGATCCATCTATTAATCGGGATGGCTTATGTATTGACATATTAAAGTTAAAGAGCAAGGAAGAAGGGAGAGATGCTAAGGACTTGTTGGGCTTAAAGAGAAAGGGGCAATGCCTTGATCAAATGGTGAGAACAAATGATAATGATGAGCCAGATATTGCTTAAGCCTAAGATCTAGTGTTTGCTCTTTTGGAGCCTAAACTCAAGATTTTGAAATTCCCTACTAGTCCATTTAGTAGCTCGATAACCCAATCCACTTCAAGTAACTTAAGCCTAAAGCCACCTTAATCAATCTCTTAACCTAAAACACCAACCCATAAAAAGCAAGTCAAAAAATTAAGTTAAAATCTATGGCCCAAATATGTCCTCTAGCTAATAAGAGTCCCCCCCCCCCCAATAAAACTTTCCTCTAATCCATTCATTTATAGTTTAATTGACAAACCTCGTATCTCAAATAACCCTTTGCATTCCATGGACAATAAGAAAGGCATATTAATTATGGAGAAGGAGATAAAGATTGATTATATTGAATATGGTGTTGTCCTAACACTAATTCGAAAGCTATTAAAAAAGCTTCGATGGTTGGCTCAAAATTACAAAAACAGCTATGAGACTTTTGGTATGGTACTGTAAGGGGCTCGGGCAACCTAAGGCAGTTCAAGCTCTTAGGGAGCTTATAATGGTTAACCACCCCTTTGTTGTTTTCCTTTTGAAAACCAAACAATAAAGAAACCATAAGGAAAGGGTGAGAAGTAGGCTAGGATATCAAAATTCAATTTATGTTGATCGCATAGGAAGATAGGATGGGTTGGCTATGTGATGGCTTACAAATGTGAGAATTGATGTATTAGGAAGCTCAAATTATTTTATTGATGTAATGGTCGTCAAATATTGGGTTTGGCATTTGACAGACCTATATGGAGCTCCACATGGTAGTAAAAAAAAAGAGGTGTTAAATCCAATTACAAGGATTTAAATGCATAATAATATACCATAGTTATGTATAGGTGATTTTAACGACCATGCTATTTTTAATGTGAAGGAAGCAAGACGAGGTGGCTTTTAGAAGGAGATGACCTTGTTTAACAAATTTTTGGATAAATGCATGTTGGACTAGGTTAGTCAAACCTCTCTTTTGATCTTGACAACATAGAATGAAAAAGGATCTAACATCTTATCTAAGTGTTTTGGATGTAGAAATAAAGTTAGAATATAGTTGGAAGTTGAATAGAGATAAGAATCAAAATTATTATGTAAATCATGATTGTTTTTCATAAAATAGCAACAGCTACTTAAAGCAAAGTTTGGCACATCTTGTCCAGTTTAGTTTTTACGGTCATTGTTGTAATAGGAATAGTGATCACTACCTTTAAAAGACCTTGAAGGGATTAAAACATCTAACCAGATTAAGCCACGTGTCACATAACTCGTTAAAGATCTAAAAATCATGATAATAATTTTCCCAATAGCAATCTTGATTTGCCAAGCTTCAAACCTCTATAGCTCTTATTTAATTAGCGCCTACAACTTACTAATAGCACTTGCAATCTTCAATCCATCCTAGAGGGATCCAATTGTTACTTTTTTGGAAGAGCCAATGTTGAAGTGCATGTATACTAACTAGTTAGACACAATTGAAGATTTCGACTACGAATAAGCAAAATCCAAAGCGAAACTTGAATCACAACCTCAGCTTGGCTATCTTGGCCATGACTTTTGTTTGACAAGCATTAAATGTAGGATTTTGCCACTAACTTTTGAGATATGAAGATAGTTTTGTATGTAACAGTTCCTTGGTGGGTGTAACCTATAAATATTCCATCAAATAGACATAAATGCAAGAGAATAACATTTACTAAGGTCAAACTCTTGTAAATTTGTTTCTCAACTCTTTCTCTCTTATTTACTCTTTGTTATTGAGATAAGGTTTGGTGTAGAGCCTTACACACTTTTAAGATTAGGTTTAAGAGTGAGCCATAGAAAAACTCTTGTATAGGTATAAGTATAAATCTTTGGGAAAACACTTGTGAGGTTGTGTGTGAGCCTTATAATATATGAAATTGTAAAGTTATGTGTGAGCTTGTAAAACACCATTTAGAGTTAATGAAATACCTAAATAGAGAATTGGGGGGTAGATGTAGGGTTTGTTAACACCCAAACCATTATAAATCTTATGTGTTCTTTCTATTCTTCTACTTTTTCTTACAAACTTGCATCATTGATCTTCCCTCTAAATTTTAAATTTTCCACCAATTCAAACCTTTTTTGGTGCACAAGGACTAACAAGTGGTATCAAAGATAAGTCTTAAATAAAGCCCTAATTGTGTGAGAAAAGATCATGGCACAAGAATGAATCCACACTCACCTTAAGCCTTTTTTTGATGGATCTGACTATATTCTTTGGAAGTATAAAATGGAGATCTACCTATATAGTGATATTGTGGATTTATAGGATATTGTAGCGAAGGAATGGAAGCCACCAACAAAGGTGGTGGATGGTAATGAAGAGTTGATTCCAAGGGAAGAATAGGTGGAGGATCATAGAAAATCCAATGGCAATAACAAGAGGGAAATGTTTATTCTACTAAGCTCATTGTTAAGAGAAGAGATTGGTATAGTTCAACATTGTATAACTGCATATGGAATATGGAAAGCCTTTAAGAACTACCATGTAGGCATAATTTTTATAAAATCTAATAGGTTGGAGATGTATGTGACAAAGTGAGAGCCCTTCATGATAAAAGACAATGAAAGCATTACTGACATGACAAATAGACTCCTTTTTATTGTCACAACCATTAAGAAGTTTGCTAAGATCCTCACAAACCATGAGGTCAACACTAAGATACTTATGTCTCTTTTTCTTAAAAATTTGGAGTTAGAGTTTATAGTATACAAGATTTCAATTTAGAGATTGGAAAGGTGCCAATCAATGTCCTTATTGGCAAGCTACTCACTCATGAGTTAGCCATAAAGAAGGATGAGGAGATGAAGAAGTTGAAAGGACAAGGAGATAAGAATGAAAAAGTAGAAAAGAATACTCTTGCTCTCAAGTCTTTAAGTAAAGATAAGGAGGTTGAAATTATCTCTAGTGATAGTGATGAAAGTAAGAAAGAGGAAAAAGAGTTAGCAATGCTCTAAAAGAGGACTAAAAAGCTCAAAAAAATGAGAAAAGATAAGAGGAACTTCAAAAGGGCACCTCTTAACTTTAAGGAAAAAGAGAATGATGTAACTTACTTTGACTGTAGGAAGCAAGGACACATCAAATTTGATTATCACAAGATAAAGAAAAAGAAAAAATGGGACAAGGACAAGAAGAGTTTTAAGGCTAGTTGGGATGATAGCTCAAGTGAGGAAGAATAAGATGAAGAAATTGCCAACTTATGTTTCATGGGTCAAAAGGGCTCCTCTAATGAGGTAAGCACTTCTTCAAACTCTTGTAATGATTATGATGCATTAGATGAGGTCGATGATGAGCTTCTTAGAGCTTTTAACCTTGACATGTGATAAGTATAAGTCTCAAATGAAAAATTATAAGAAAAAATGTTCAAAACTTAAGGATGAATTTAAAGGTTTAAATGAACTTATAAATGACTTGAGAACTTTTAATGAGGAACTCAAGAAATCTTTAAAAAATCCTTTCAAAACTTGATCCTTTTTTGATTCTTTAAGAAAAGAAAATGATTCTTTAAAAGGCAAAGTCATTGAGCTTAGAAATTCCATCTTTAAATTTCATAAAGGAATAGAATCTTTGGATACACTTATTATATCTCAAAGACAACCTTTAGTGAGACATGGTTTAGGCTTTAATGGAGCTTCCTTATCTACATCTTCTCCTTTTACATTAGAGCAGCTACTCCTCAAACTTTTAGTATTGAGGTTATTGGAAAGAAAAGTGCTCTAAGCACCAAGCCACTTATGCCTAAGGGTAAAGGTAAGGCTCCCCAAAACTCAAGAGCTAAGCCTCAAAGAGCCAACCATGCATACATGTACACAAAGTGCCATGCTCAAAAGCACACATATAAAAATTTCTCTTCTAGTCCTCACCATTCTTGAACATGCATGCATACACAAAACCAAAGTACGAGAAGGCCTCCTACTCATAGAAAGGTTGCTTATAGGAGAAAGACTTACAAGTCTAAGCTCCAATGTCATTATTGCATGAGATATAGGCACACTAATGTCTTTTGCCACATTATGAAGGCTCACCTCAATTTAGAAGACTCATTCAAGCTAACCCCTAAGGATCCAAGTATGTTTGGATACCTAAACAAAGGTGAAATGATTTTATTTTATAGGAATGCTTGAAAGTCACTAAGAAAGACAATGATTGGCATATGAAGAGTACATGCTCAAAGTATATGACCGAAAACAAGAAGCTTATTAATAACAATTAAAAGAATGATGGTGGTAATGTCACATTTAGGAACAATACCAAGAGTAAGGTAATTAACTTTGGAATTATTGGTAAGAAAGGTTGCTCTCTCAGTAACAATGTTCTTTTAGTTGAGGGATTGAAACATAATTTGTTTAAGTGCAAGACAATTATGTGACAAAGATAATAAAGTCACTTTTGACCCTAAAGAATACCGAATTACCATCTTAATGGATAAGAAGACAATTTTCAAGGGTCAAAGGAGAGGCAATATGATATGAACAAGATTGGATTGATCCTTACCCGTATGCTAAAGAATAGTTACCCAAAATCTATCAAACCAAGTATTGGAGTTTTGATATTTAAATCCCAACTAGACCTTTATAAAACTTGTTTCTAGCAACCTAAGTTATAAAGATTCAAAGTTGCGTTAACTCAAACCCTAAATCAACCAAGCCAATTTATGATCAGAATTAATAAGTTTGTGAAATTATTAAGCCTTCACTCAATAATCTCACTAAGGCCACTCAAGAACTCAAGAAGAGAATTTAATCTTACAAGCAAAATTGATAACAATAATAATATTGATTGAATGAATGCCTTCTTGACAAAATATGAGGGTTATTTATAGCCTTACAATGCTTAATCCAAAACCAATTAGGATTTAGCTTACATTCCTTAACAGAATTCAATATTTGTTAGTGTAATAAGGAAAAAACAATCTTAAACTAAATAGGAAAGCTAAAGAAACATTATGATTGGTCAACAAGATTAGACCAAGATACTTTCCTAACTAAAGAACAACTCTTCCTAAATAGAAAAGAAAAATGATTTAGCCTAATGAGAAAATCCTAATGGCATTAGGAAACATTGCCAATTAAGGAAATCTTACAAGAATCTTTGACTTTAGGCCTTATTTCCATGCTTACACAGCTTGGGCCTCTTGTTACACACATTGGGCTTCTTTTTATAGGCCTTGGCAAAATTAGATTGAGCTTTGGTACTCTCCAAAAGTTAGGCTCCGTTATATTAAGTTAAGTGCTCCTTTTGAAGACTTTAAGCTCCTGACATCTTTTAATTGGGCTTCAAGCATCCTTTGCTCTTCTTGGACTAATCCAAATGTAACTCCTTATTATATAAATGCTCCAATTGACTCTTTAAACTTCTTTAGTCTTCCCCTTATGATTAGGTCTTGAAGTTGAAGTGGATCCTTTGTTAATTTGCCTTGGCTAGTTGCATCATTCCCTTCTTTCTCAAGAGGATTCATCCTTGAATCAATACCTTCATCAAAATCAAAAGGAGATAAATCAATAACATTAAATGTAACAATAATATTATAATCACTAGGCAAGTCTAACTTATAAGGATTATCATTAACCCTCATTAATACTTGAAAAGGTCCATCTCCCTTAGGGTATAACTTACTTTTTCTAAGTTTAGAAAACCTTTCTTTCCTAAAGTGTACCCAAACCTAATCACTCGGTTCAAATACCACTTTAACTCTACCCCTATTTGCATTTTTAGTAACTTGCTCATTCCTCTTTTCAATATTTAAATACACCTTCTCATGTAATTATTTGACAAATTCAGATTTCTTTTTACCTTCTATATCAACTTGCAAATTAGAAGGAATAGAGGATAAATCCAAGGGACCCAATGATATAAATCCATAAATAATCTCAAAAGGGCAATAATGTATAGAAGAATGTGCATTCTTGTTATATGCAAATTTTATATGTGGTAAACATTCCTCCCAAGACTTCAAATTCTTTTTTATTAAAACTCTCAAAAGTTGCCTTAGAGTCCTAGTTACAACCTCAGTTTCACCATCAGTTTGTGGGTGACATGAAATAAAAAATAACAATTTAGTCCTCAATTTGCCCCACAATGTTTTCCAAAAGAAACTTAAAAATTTTATGTCCCTATCACTAATAATAGTTTTAGGCATACCATGCAACCGCACAATCTCTTTGCAAAACAAATTAGCTATTTTAATGGCATTATCAGTTTTGTGACATGCAATAAAATGTGTAATTTTAGAAAATCTATCAACAACCACAAAAATAAAATCATTACCACATTTTGACATACGTAACCCCAGAACAAAATCCATAGATATATCAATCCAAAGTCAACTAGGAACGGGTAAATGCAAATAAAGACCATGCGGTTTTGATTTAAATTTAGCTTGTTTGTATGTAACACATCTATCACACATTTTTTGAACATCAATTTGCATATTAGGCCATAAAAGTGCTATTGCAAAACATCTAAAATCTTTTGAACACTAAAGTGACCCATTAGTCCACCACTATTGGCTTCCTTAACTAGCAATTCATGTGAAAAACTCTTAAGCACACAAAGTTTGTTATCTTTAAACAAGTAACCATCATGCCTAAAGAATCTATCAAAAGCACCCTTTAACATCAAATTCATTGATATACTCAAAACCAAGCCATATTTGTAAAGAAATCACAAAAATCTGAATCTCTAGTATAAAATTCTTTAATATACTCAAAACCAAGTAATTTAACATTAAGAATCGAAAGAAGAGTATACCTTCGAGATAGTACATCGACCACTATATTTTCCTTACCGTGTTTATACCTTATGACATATGGAAAAGACTCAATAAATTCACTCCACTCAGCATGTCTTTTGTTCAATTTTTGTTGTCCTTTAAGGTGTTTAAGAGATTCATGGTCCATATGAATGACAAATTCCTTGGGCCAAAGATAATGTTGCCATATTTGCAAAGCCCTAACCAAAGCATACATCTCTTTATCATAAGTTGGATATTTCAAAAAAGGTCCATTAAGTTTTTCATTAAAGTAAGTTGTGGGCCTTCCTTCTTGCATTAAAATAGCTCCAATACCTAAACTTAAGGCATCACATTCAATTTCAAAAGTATTAGCAAAGTTAGGAAAAGCTAATAAAGGTGACTAGTTAATTTAGATTTCAACAAGTCAAAAGCATGTTGTTGCGCCTCCCTTCATTTAAAACCAACACTCGTTTTGATAATTTTAGTTAAGGGAGTCGCAAGTGCTAAAATTCTTTACAAACCTCCTGTAAAAACTTGTTAAACCATGAAAAGATTTTACCTCACTGACATTAGATAGAATCAGCCATGCCTTGATGACACTTGCCTTTTCTTCATCAACTTCAATTTCATCCTTGCTAATAACAAAACCTAGAAAAAACAAGCTTAGAAGTACAGAAAGAGCACTTTTTAAAGTTAATGTACAACTTTTTTTTTTGTAAAACTTCAAAAACTAATCTTACATGCCCTAAACACTCTTCTGGAGACTTAAAATAAATAAAAATGCCATCAAAATAAATAACTACAAATTTTCTTAAGTATGCATATAGGATATGGTTCATCAATCTCATGAAAGTGTTAGGGGCATTAGTTAGCCTAAAAAGGCATAACTAACCATTCATGCAATCCATGTTTAGTTTTAAAAGTTGTTTTCCATTCATCCCTTTCACGCATCCTAATTTGATGATAACCACTTTTCAAATCAATTTTAGAAAACATGCATGCACCATGCAATTCATCTAACATGTCATCTAACCTAAGAATTAGATATCCATACTTAATGGTTATCTTATTAATGGCCCTATAATCGACACATATGCGCTAAGATCCATCCTTTTTAGGTACTAATAAAATAGGAACCGCACAAGGACTTGTACTTTCCCTTACTAAGCCATTTTCCATGAGCTCTTCTACTTGTCTTTGAAGCTCTTTTGTCTCCTCAGGGTTGCTTCTATAGGCTGACTTATTTGGAATTTGAAAGCCCATAATGAAATCAATTTGGTGCTCAATTCCTCTTAAGGGTGGCAATCCTTTGGGCACATTCTTGGGAAACAAATCTGAAAAGTTATGTAACAAGGAAACAAAACCACTAGGAAGAATATTGGTTAGATCATCACTAAAAGAAAAACACATTAGTTTCACATCTTTATACAAAATCATAGCCATGGGTGTTTTGGCTAGCAAAGCTTTCCTCATATCCCTCTCTTTTGCAAATATAGCTTTTTTTCACACCTTCTCATTTTGCATGCCCCTCATTTTCTTTATGGGCATCACCTCTTTGCTCTCTTTTTCCCCCTCTAATCTCACGCCGCTCTTTGGTTTTCTTACTACTTTCCTTTTGTTGTATTACTTTTTCTTTTTTTTTTCTTGGTTAAATGCACTTTCTCTCTCTCTCTCTCTTATTACCTTTTAGTCCTCAAAAATTTATTGAAGTGTTAAAGAATACAAAACAATATGCTTGCCCCTAAAATGAAACTCATAAGTATTAGAGAACTCATCATGTTTGGCTCGCTTATCAAATTGTCATGGTCAACCCAAAAGTATATGACTAGCTTGCATAGGAATAACATCACAAAACATTTCATCCATATATCTATCAATAGAAAACAATATCAAAACTTGCTTAGTGACTTTTACTTTCTCACTATTTAGTCATTGCAAGTTATAAGGTTAAGATGTTTTATAGTTGGTAAATTCAGGGTTTCAACAAAATAAGTACTAGCTGCATTAGTGCAACTACCACTATCAATAATAGTAAGACATAAATTACCATTTATCCTGTATCTAGAATGAAAAACATTTTCCCTTTGAATTTGATCACCCTTAGCTTGCATACTTAAAGAATACCTAGCCACAATAATATTTTTACTAGTTACCTTATTTGGATCCTTAAAATCATCATCACTAGCATCTTCCAATAGAGGCATCTCGGGGTCGGTTGCATAGCCATCATCCTCATCATCACTTACTATCTCTCTAGCACGTAAACCATGGTCCTCTTATTGGGACAATCACATATCATATGTCTTCTTCCTTGCAATTTAAAACAAACAATTGAACTTAGCCTTTTAGGGGGTTCAGCTTTAGCATTAGAGTTGGGCTTGCTCTCTCCTTCCTCTTTTGGTGGTTCGGTCTTGGGCCTATTGTTGGGCTTGTCACCACTTTCAAACTTGTTTAGTCAAAGAAACTGAATTGAAATTGGGCTTAGAATGCTTACCTTTATGTTATCTTTCCACCATAATTACAAAGTGATACAACTCCTCCAAAGTGTCATATTGCTTTAGCTCAACTTCATTGGCTATTTCTGTATTGAGACCAACAAGAAAATGTGCCTAAGTTTTCTCTATAGGTTCTTTAAGTTTTGCTCTTATCAAGGTGATTTCAAGACCTTGATAATACTCTTCCACACTTCTACTAGCTTGTGCAAGTCTTTGCAACTTTTTATGTATATCTCTAAGGTAATAACTAGGAACAAATCTATTTCTCATGGCCTTCTTGATATCCACCTAAGTGTAAATTCGTGGATCCTCATATCTTCTTATAATACTTCTAATTTGATCCCACTATATAAGAGCATATCCCACAAATTCAATAATAGCTAATTTAACCTTTTTATCGTCATTATAGTTATGACAATCAAAAATAAAATCTACCTTTTTTTCCTAAGATAGATAGGCTTCGGGATCATTGGAACTGCTAAAAGTAGGAATCTTCATCTTGATGCTATTGAGATTGTCATCTTGCTTACTAGATCTTTGTAAGCAGCCTTCCATGGAATCACTCTCTTCATCATCTTAAACAATCCTCCCACACCTTGGTTACTTATAATTGGTGTGGGTGGTGTTGGAACTCGAGGCGATTTGCAAGCTTTCAATCTTCTTATGCATTGTTTGGAATTACTTCTCAATTTAGGCCATATGAGCTTGTGAAGCTTTCATAAACAACTTCCAATCTGGTTCTTCTTTAGGATCTACCATGGTTAGTAAATAATAAAAGAAAACCTCACTAAACACTCCCTTATGAGTTTACAGTTAAAAGATAGCACTCACACTAGTGTTTAACTCAAAATAGGCTTTTACCTTCTTTTAAGCTCACCACTCTTACCTTTTACCTCTCTTGGATTCTTTTCTTTAAGTCCTTTAAGGACTTAAGTTACTTTATGTTGAATTCAAGCCTAAACCAAAAACAAACAAGCAAACTAACCTTAGAAAGACTTAACAAATAAAAGATTTAGAATCAATATAATTGGTGCAAGAAACAAATCTTTAAAGGCCTAATCAAAATTTTAAGATCAAAAGGAATTTTAAATTGTCAAGACTGAAATTGAACTTGAAATTAATAGGATTTTATAGCCCAGACCGAATACCAATGAGAACTTCAAAATTGGCTACTTAGTTTGCAAACAAGTTCAATGTGATCTTTAACTTTTTTTCTTTCTGTCTTTTTCTCTTTTATTTTCTTTTTTGATGTTTTTTTCTTTGATGTTTTTTTCCTTCTTTTTTTTAAAAGCTAAAATAGAATTTGGAATCAAAAGAAACATAAAGAACAACTTAACAATGCAAAGAAACTAATGAAAGTCGAATTGGAGGAATTGAGTGCTAATCACAATTTACACTTTTCTTTTAATTTGGATGAGTTTGGTTTGGCCTTAGACACACAAATGAACACAAAGAATGTTTAAGACACAAAGAAAAGTGAATTTGGGTACATGAAACACGAGAAAATAGAATGGAGATAGGAAACTTGGTAATTTTGCAATATGCAATCTTTTAGGGATTTTATTGGTACTAATGGTCTAGAATTAGAATTAAACATAAAAGAGTGATTAAATACTATAAAAAAAACTAATTTAATGGAAGAAAAATAAAGAAATAGAATAAATATGATAGAATAAGAACAAACGCAATTAGAACCCTAGAAGGAGATAAGACCCAAATTAATGCCAAAAAAAAAATTACAAAGAATAATGAATTTTAGAGTTAGCTTACTTGATTTGAAACCTTAGCTCTAATACTAAACGATATAAACAATGTTGGATTGATCCTTACCCATATCCTAAAGAATAGTTGCCCAAAATCTATTAAATCAAGTATTGGAGTTTTGATCTTCAAATCCCAACTAGACTTCTAGAAACTTGTTTCTAGCAACCTAAGTTATAAAGATTCAAAGTTGTGTTAACTCAAACCCTAAATCAGACAAGCCAATTTAAGATCAGAATTAACAAGTTTGTGAAATTATTAAGCTTTCACTTAATAATCTCGCCAAGTCCACTCAAGGACTCAAGAAGAGAATTTAATCTCACAAGCAAAATTGCAAACAATAATATTATTGATTGAATGAATGCCCTCTTGGCAGAATATAAGGGCTATTTATAACCTTACAATGCTTAATCCAAAACCAATTAGGATTTAGCTTATATTCCTTAATAGAATTCAATATTTGCTAATATAATAGGAAAAGACGATGCTAAACTAAATAGGAAAACTAAAGAAATATTATGACTGGTTAATAAGATTAGACCAAGACACTTTCCTAACTAAACTCTTCCTAAATGGAAAAGGAAAGGATTCAGCCTAGCGAGGAAATCCTAATGGCATTAGGAAACATTGCTAACTAAGGAAATCTTGTAAGAATTTTTGACTTCAGGCCTTATTTCCATGCTTACACAACTTGGGCCTCTTGTTACACACATTAGGCTTTTTTTTACATGCCTTGGCAGAATTAATTGAGCTTTGGTACTCTCTAAAAGTTAGGCTAATTTGTATTAAGTTAAATGTTCCATTTGAAGACCTTAAGCTCCTGTCATCTTTTAATTAGGGTTCACGCATCCTTTGCTCTTCTTGGGCTAATCCAAATGTAACTCCTTGTTACATGAATGCTCTAATTACCTCATTAAACTTCTTTAGTCTTCCCTTTATGATTGGGTCTTAAAGTTGAAGTAGATCTTTTTCTAACTTGCCTTGGCTATATCACAATACCTATCTAATTAACTTAGACAATTTGGCTAACTAATCCTTTAAATGTTTTATTTCTATTAGCAAGGAGTTTTAGCTTTGGCATAAAAGACTTAGACATCTAGCATGGAGCTTCTACAACACCTGTCAAAAGGAGAGCTAGTAGAAGGTCTTCTAAAGCTCAAGTTCAAAAAAGACAAAACAAGTGGACCTTGTTAAATGAGGAAGTAACTCCAAGCATCTTACAAAGCCAAAAATGTTGTAAATACTTATAGACCTCTTTAACTTATTCATATGGATCTAGTTAGATCCACTTGGAATGCTAGTTTTGGTGAAAAATATTATGCATTTGTGTTTGTTGATGATTACTCTATATTCACTTGGGTCTCTTTCCTTGCTTATAAGAGTGACACCTTTGATGCTTTTAAAAGTTTTGCCAAAAGAGTTCAAAATGAAAATGTTACTTCATTTCTTATATTAGGAGTAACTATGGAAATGAATGTCAAAATGAATCTTTTGAAAACTATTACTTAGAGAATGAGATTTCCCACAACTTTTCTACTCTTAGAATGCCATAACAAAATGGTGTTGTAGAGAGGAAAAGTAGAACTTTAGTAAAGATTACTAGAACTATGTTTAACGAGTATTCTCTACCTAATTACTTTTGGGTCGAAGCCATCAATACCACATGTTATATTGCAAAATATGTGTTCAAAAGACCTATTATAAATAAAACTTTTTATGAGCTATGGAATGGAAGAAAGCCCAAGGTTTCACATCTTAGAGTATTTGGTTGCAAATGTTGCATTCTTAATACTAAGGATAATCTTGGAAAATTTGCCTTAAAAACTAATAAAGGTATTGTTCTTAGTTATTCCACCACTAACAAAGCCTATAAGGTCTTTAACAAAAAGTCTATAGTGGTTGAAGAGTCAATGAATGTTGTGTCTGATGAGTCTAACAAACTTGATCTTGGAAAAAGTTCTCTTATTTATGTCTTATACGTAACTTTGGGAAATTAGAGCTAAACTCAATACCCAAGAAAAATGTGATTGATCTTAAGGATCATGAGCCATTACAAGAGGAAAAACTAGCTTAACCTTAACAAGAAGAGAATAAAGCTCAATAACTCCCCAAGGATTGGAGATAATCTAAGGATCATCCAAAGGATCTTATTATTAATGAGACATTTAAAAGAGTAAGTACTAGAACTCAATTACATGTTTTAGATAATAATCTTACCTTTGTTTCTTAAATTGAGCCTCAATTGATGAGACTCTTGGTGATAAGAGTTGGGTGATTCCTATATAAGAGGAACTCAACCAATTTAAGAGAAATAAGGTTTGAAAACTTGTACCTAGGCCTAAGGAACACCTGGTTGTAGGTTGCAAATGAGTCAAAATCATTTGCAACCTACAACCGAGTGTTTAGAAACAAGTTAGATGAGCAAGGTTTCATCTCTAGAAATAAAGCTAGATTGGTTACAAATGGTTACAACTAAGACGAAGACATTGATTATGATGAAACATCTACGCCCATACCAAGATTAGAGGCCATTAGAATTATTTTAACATTTGTATGTCATATGTACTTCAAACCTTTTCAAATGGATGTGAAGAGTACATTTTTAAATGGTTATATTGAGGAAAAAGTTTATATTGAACAACCTTCGAGTTTTGAGTCACATGATTTTCCTAACCATGTTTTTAAATTAATTAAGGCCTTATATGGTTTGGAACAAGCTCTAAGAGCTTAGTATGAAAGGCTTAGTACATTTCTTTTGAAAAATAATTTTGAAAAAGATAAGGTTGGCACAACATTATTTGTGAAGAAGTATAACAAGGATACATTCATTGTGCAAATTTATGTTAATGATATTACATTTGGTGCCACTAATAAATCTCTTTGTGAAAATTTTACTAAGTGTATAACTTAATAATTTGAGATGAACATGATAGGTAAGCTCAAGTTCTTACTTAGTCTTCAAATTAAGCAAACCAAAAAGGGCATGTTCATCAACCAAGCCAAGTACACAAATAAGCTACTCTAAAGGTTTGGCATGGATGGATGCAAAGTAGCTAAGACCTCAATGAGTGCATCAATTAAGTTAGATAAAGATGAATCAAGTAAGCCTATTGATGAAAAGAAGTTTAAAGGTATGTTTGGTTCTTTCCTCTATTTCATTGCTACTAGACCTAATATTATGTTTAGTGTTTGATTGTGTACTAGATTTCAATCTTGTCCTAAGGAATTACATTTACTTGCAATTAAGAGAATTTTGAAAATTTGCATGGTACATTGCACTTAAGACTTTGGTATCCTAGAAATTCATCTTTTAGTCTTTTTGGATATTTAAATACAGATTATGTCGATAGTTTATTAGATAGGAAGAACACTTTTAGAACTTGTCAATTTATTAGTGAATGTTTAGTTTCTTGGTTTAGCAAGAAGTAGGTTTTAGTTGCCTTATCCACCACCGAAGCGGAATATGTGGCAGCGAATTGTTATTACACTCAAGTCCTTTGGATGAAACAATAACTCAAGGATTATGACAAAGATGTTGATTACATTCTCATCAAATGTGAAAATAAAAGTGTAATAAATCTTTCTAAGAATCTCATCCCACATTTAAAAAGTAAGCATATTGACATTAGACATCATTTTCTTAAAGATAAAGTGCTAAATAGTAATATGGTGTTAGAGTTCATTGACACTAACCACCAACTTGCAAACATTTTCACTAAACCCCTCAATGAAGAAAGAATGAACTTCATCAAGAGGGAACTTGGGATGTTTGATAGAAGCTTCCTTGGGGAAAATGGATCTCATTATGTGTATATGTTATTACTCAGTGTTTGATATGCTTGATGTGTTTATATGAATGATTTATTATGTTTGGCATGCTAGACGGGTCAATTTGATGTGTACTTAAGCCTTTTTATGCTCAAATGCTTAAATTGATCATCTAGACATAAATTGATAATATTAGGTTTGGGCCAACTTCTCAAAATTTATATTTAAGGTGTTTTTCTAAAATTACCTCTAAATCACGATTAAGGCTTCCAATCATGGCCGCTACTTTCAAGTTAATTTTGATCTTTAAATCTTTCTCAAATCACACTTGCGACTCTTAGAGTCATTACAATGACAATTCAAATTTTAAAATTTTAAACCATTGACTTCACTCCTTTCCAAGAATATTTTATTCATTACTCACATTTTTGAAAGATCATAGTTGCAATGCGTGGTTCGCAGACGTGACTTATGAAAAACCAGTGGACATTAACCACTAGTTCTCCAAATGGTGCAACCACTATATTAATGCATTATTTAGCCATTTTTAACCATTTTAGACTCTTTCCCCATCTATTTAAACCCATTTTAACCTTATTTTCCACTTTTCTCTACTTCTATTTCTTCCAACCCACATCATTCTTCAAATCTTACCACTCACTTCTCTCTTCTTATCATCATCTATGGCTCCCAAGAAGTAGACTAGTGCAAAAAAGGCTAACAAGATTGCCCAATCTTCCTCCTCTCCTTTTAGAACCTCATCGCCTCTATATAAAATGAAAGGAGTGACGTAGAAAGGAAAAAAAAAAAAAATGAGGCAAACAAGAAGAAAGTGATTCAAGTGAATAAGATTCCATCAAACTTTCTTCTTGCTACTATTGGTTTAGAGGAAGAAATCAATGGCTATCTTGACAACTTAGGTTGGGTTCATTTCATTTATAGAGAATAACTAGTCTATGAAGACATTGTGTGGGAGCTTATGTGCACAATGAACATTAACAAAGATGTCTCCTCTCCAGCAAGTATGTTTGTCTTAAACGTTAGATACTTGGCAATGAATTTTCTATCCCCTACCCTAAGTATGCTCTCTCTTCAACTTTCAAAATGAAGAGGGCAAACCCATAAGCTTAAACTCTTTCAACTTCATCTTTTATGAATTTTAGTAAACCATATCTATTGAAAAATGTCATGACCCCAAGAAGTTAAATGCCAAAAACATTAAAACTCTTTATGTGTGGCTTCTTAATCACATCATCACTTTCCCTACCAATGTGAGGGCTGATGACAATGAAAAAGTCTCACAAAAAGAATTATCCTTTATGTATTGCCTTCTCCACAAATAACCTATCTAAATAGGGAGAGTATCCATTCAACATTCAACTTTTCCATCCATTTACTTAAAATGATCAACAATAAGCATAATTCACATTTATCCTTTGCAGAATTCAATCTAGGCTATTAAAATAAAAAAAGGTGAGATTGTTGGACTAGTTTTGTCAAACCTCTCTTTTGATCTTAACAACAAGATTGAAAGGTTCTAACATTTTATCTAAGTGTTTTAAATGTAAAAATAAAATTAAAATATTATTGGAAGTTAAATAGAGATAACAATCAAATTGTTGTGTAAATTGTGACCGTTACTCATAAAATAACGATCGCTACTCAAAGTAAGGTTTGGCACATCTTGTCCATTTTAGTTCGCGGTCACCATTGTGGTGGGAACAATGACCACTACCTTCAAATGATTTTAGAGGGATTTAAACATCTAGTCAAATAAAGCCATGTGTCATATGACTTATTGAATATCTAAAAATCGCAACCATGATTTTCCTAGTAGCGGTCGCGACTTGCCAAGCTTTAAACCTCCATAGATCTAGTTTAATTTGCAGTAGTCAGTAACACCCAGGTTAGCTGGCGCGACCAAGGTAGCACCTATGACTTATTAAAAGTACCTGTGATCTTCAACCATCCTAAAGGGATCCAACAGTTACATTTTTTGATGAGCCAATGTTGAAGTGCCATATGTGCTAGCCATTAGACACAATCAAAGATCTCGACCGTGAATAAGCAAAATCTAGAGAGAAACTTGAATCACAACTATGGCTAGGTTGTCTCGACTACGACCTTCGTTTGACAAACATTAAATGTAAGGTTTTGCCACTAACTTTTGAAACATGGAGATAGTTTCATATTTAACAATTCCTTGGTGGCTCCAACCTATAAATGCTCCATCAAATGAACATAAAATGCAATAGAATAGCATTTACTAAGGCCAAAATTTTATAAATTTATTTCTCAACTCTCTCTTATTTACTCTTTGTGATTGAGTTGAATAAGGTTTGGTGTGAGCCTTTAAACAGCTTTGAGATTGGGTTTAACACTACAAGAAATCAATATTATATCGACAAAAATTTTCATTGATAACAATGTCGATTCCGTCGGTGAGCTGATGTTATTGACAAGATACCGTCCAAAAGCATCTGTCGACAAAGTGTTGGTTAGTAAAAGTATATTGATGAAAATTTCTATTTGTTGGTAAATGTACCAATGAATTGCCAATAGAAAATCAGTGGGTAATTTAGAACAAAAATCCAACTGAATTACAACTAATCATATTTTGTTAGTAAATTTGTCGGTAATCCGTCAATGAATTAAAAACCTTGTATTTTATTTTTAAAATAAATCGTCGGTAATCTGTTGGTAAATATTTAAATTTTTTTAAAACTCCATCGATAAAATATTTAGGGTACTTTGTTAAAATTTTATAATATTAATATTAATATTAATATTAATATTTTTAATATTAATTTTATACTATTTATGATATTAATATTTATAATATTTATATTTATATTTTTAATATTAATTTTATAATATTTATGATATTAATTTTATAATTTTATAAAAGAATTACAAAAATCTACAATAATAACAAAAACATAACAAAAAAAGAAACATACAAGTATAAAAATTTGAATATATACATAAATATGTCAATGTTTGATACAAATAAAACTATAAAAACTAATCAATTGTTGCATCTTTTGGATCGACAGAAAAATCATTAGCAGTGTTAGAGGCATCAAAATCAAATGCAGGAAGAGCAACAATTGTAGCAGTCGCAGTAGTCGATGGATGAGGGGGAAGTGAGGTAGGTGGTATAGGCATCTAGAGATGAGATGGAAGAGGCATCTCATTGTTGGGACACGACGTGCAGTCAATCCTCCATAGCTCGCATCCATAAATTGACAGACTGGATTTGGTCGTGATAGGATGTGATCCTCTTACCTACTCACCCTTTGATCTCTCATTACAAGTCTTCAACAGAAGGCGATGGAGTTGAAAAAAAGCTAGCACTCAAGGACTAATTATGGAAACGAGGGG
>CATIWR010347644.1:0-25401 GCA_949677035.1 Omphalea diandra
ATATATATATATATATATGCTTTAACTTTTGTCTAAGCCACCCTCTTGGGTTTTCAACTTAACAGGCAAATTTCACTTTTCTCACACCTCACACAGAATGATGCTTCAACCTGTAGCGATTCGCTAGCTCATTGAATTCATTCCCATCCATATCTACTAATTTCACCATACCACCTGAGTATATCTATTTGATCATGTAGGGGCTTCATAGTTCAGTCTAAACTTTCCTTAAGGATCCTAACTATGTGGTCAAACTACCTTCAACACCAGATCACCAACCTTTATCATGCTTGGCTTGATTTTTTTGTTAAATGTGTGGCCTATCTCGGCCTGATACAACTGGATGTGATATAAGGCCTTCAATCTTTACTCGTCTAGTAAAGCCAGTTGTTAAAACCTACTTTTTCCCCATTGGTTGTCAGGGACCCCAAATTCAACTAATACTTGTACAAACTTTACTTCTAGCTCAACTGGTAGTACAACCTTCATCCCATATACCAAGGAGTATGACATCATCCCAATCAATGTCTTTGTCATAATTCGACCCATAAAGTAATGGTAACTTCTCAAACTAGTCTTTATATATTTTAGCCATCTTGGCAAGGATGTTTTTTACATTCTTATTCACTGCCTCCACTACTTCGTTAGCATGTGGCCTATAAGGTGACAACTTATAATGAGCTACTCTATATTTTTCTAAAATGACCTTAACATCTGCCTGAAAATGGACACCATTATGTGGCACAACATATCGGTAGATGAATTTTTTTCTCAATGAATTGGGCCATCTATTTTACCCCTAATTTACTGAAGGCTTCAACTTCTACCAATTTGAAAAAAGTAGTTCATTGCCAGTACAATATACCTATGCTCCTTTTAGAAGCAATTTGATTTCTTTAATTATGTCAATCCCTAAATTGCAAATAGTTAAGGTGAGGTCAGATTCTGTAGCTCAGTCGGTGGCAAATGATTGAGGTTACCATAGAGCTAACACTTATGATAGTTTTAAACCTTATGAATACAGTTGTGTTCCATAGTAGTCCAGTAATATCTCAATCTCATAATTTTCTTTACCAACACTTTTCCATTCATACGGGGATCACAAACTCTTGCACGCACCTCCTCTATGTCCCTATTAGCCCTTTTCTCTACTAAACACCATAAATGGACTCCATCGAGCATCCTTTTGAACATTACACTATCATAGACTATAAATTGTGAAGACAACCTTTGTATCACATCTTATCATTCTTCTCAGCCTCTTTAGGGTATTCATCGCACCCCAAGTACCTTTGTATATTGAAATACTAGGGATGGTTCTCTAATGACACTTGCATCACTCCTTTATCCATATGACACAGTGTCTTGAACAAAAGCATGATAAAAAATATCATAGGCATCACTTTCAACCCATCCCAAATAGAGACCAAATTGGCTACGACATCAGCCACTGCATTTTCTTCCCTTGGCAGATGATGAAATGTGTCCCTTTAAAAATTCTACTCCAAACCCTTTACATGCTCTACATATAGGCCCAAACATTCCTCTTTCAGTTTCCATTTGTTTGTTGCCTATAAGATGACTAGCAGTGAGTCCTCAAACACCTTTGTCAATTTAACCCTTATTTGCTTCAGAAGTTCAAGTCCAGGCGCATATGTTTCATACTCAACCATATTGTTGGTCACCTTATAGTCTAGCTTCTTAGCCACAGGGAAGAGTTTTCCTTCCTGCAAAATTTAAATCACCCCTACGCCTACTCCTTTCTTATTCACAACTCCATCAAAGTACACTTTCTACCCTTGAGGTTTAATTATTCCTACATCCCAGAACTAAGGAAGTTTAGATTTTCCTTCTTCAAAAGATTGTTGTGCCAAGTACTCTGAGACTATTCATCCTTTAATTACCTTATTGGTGACATACATGATGTCAAATTCTGTTAACAAAATCAACCACTTCACTAATTTTCTAGTCAAGGAAAGGGCCTCATGTAAGTACTTAACTAGATCAAGCTTTGAAACACTTCTAGAGAATATGACTGAAAATAGTGTCTCAACTTTTTCATTGCCCAAACCAATGCTAGACAAGTCTTCTCCACCTGATTATACTTCACCTCATAAAGACAACAACTTCTTTTTGAGATAGTACACTACATGTTCATTCCTTATTTCATCTTCCTAAGCTAGCATCACACCAACAAAGCTGTGTTTTATCAATAAATAAAAGGTTAATTATTTTCTAGGCTTTGGTGGCTTTAATACAAGTAGGTTAGTCAAAAACTCTTTTATTCTCTCAAAGGCTTTTTAGCAATATTCTTTTCACTTCATTGGCTAATCTTTCTTAATAGCTTGAAGATTGGCTAAAAAATAAGAGTCAGTTTTGCTATGAATTGACTAATGTACTACAAATGACATAAGAAACCTTGGACCTCCTTTTTGGTCCTAGGCAAGGGAATATCTTGAATTGGCTTCACCTTATTCAGATCCACTTTAATAACTTTTCACTAACTATAGCTCTAATAGCTTACTGGAGGTGGCCTCAAACACACATTTCTTTAGATTGAACCTCAAGTTATATTCATTGACTCTTTTTAAAAACTTTTCCAATGCTTAAAGTGTCTTTCCTTTATTTTCACCATCATGTCATATATGTACACCTCCACCTCTTTGTGGATTAAGTCATGCAACAAGGTAATTTCCATTTACTAGTATGTTGCTCCCATATTTTTCAACCTAAATGACATTATTTTATAATAACACATCTCTCATCCCATGATAAAAGTTATGTTTACCTTATTTGTAATAGCCATGAGAATCTGGTTGTATTTGGAGAATCCATCTGTAAAGGAGTACATAACATAGGTTCTGACACTATCAACCAGCACATCAATGTGCGACAAAAGAAAACCATCCTTTGAGAATGCTTTATTCAGGCCTTATATTCAACACACATCCTCATTTTCCCATCTTTCTTCAGTATTAATACTATGTTGGTTGGCCATTCAAGGTAGTCTAATATTTTTTAAAATTTGGCATTCAACTGTTTTGCCATTTCTTCTTTAACCAGTTGAGCCAATTATGGTATCATCCTATAAAGTTTCCACTTTACCAATTTCATATGTGGGTAGGTTGAAATCCGATGCTCTACAATTCACTTATCAATCGTAGGCATATCTTTGTACATCTAAGCAAAAACCCTCCAGTACTTTTTGAGTAGCTGTTCAAATTTCTTACGCTCTTCTGATGTGACATCATTGGTAATGAGCATGATTTTCATATTTACAAGTATGCCACTATTAAATGTAGTAGTATGCATAGAATTAATGTTAAATATGCTCATGAAATGATGCATGCTATGCACACTACTGTAAAAAAAACACATCACACAAGTAAGAAAATTCATCATTTATTGCCTTAAACTTTGAAAGAAATATAACATCATCTTCAAAAAGATAGGAAATAAAAACATCAGTAGTATCAGGAAAAATGGATTCCTTAAGTAGGTTGACAGGAGCTTTTTTCACTAGTCATTTCTCCTTTTTTGCCTTTCCCTCTTTACTAGTCGTAGCATTAAGATTATTGCCTTGTTTAGAACCCCCTCTACTTCTATACCAGCCAGAAATTTCACTACCTCTTTAAAGTCTCGCTTCATCTAGTCATCCCTTAGCTCAATTTTTAGAAAATCTACCCAACATGTCGCACCATCCGCCATGGTAGACTCAATCTCCATCGCATGACTCTGCGTTTCCTCGCTTCACAATCATGCTCTCAATATCATAAAATTCATCCCTATGTAAGTAGCCTCAATGAACTTGCATGACTCGGTATACTCCCATTTTAGGTCCACAAAGGGTGCATTTTGCTTTATCAAGTCAGACCTCTTCTTTGTGTGATCTTCACTGATGGCTTAAAAATTATGATCCAGCAAATGTTTCTCCTTTTGTTCATCAGTGATCCTCTTCTTACCATTCCATGGCCATATGGACTGAGGACCGTACATAACCATAAACTGACCTAACTATTAGACATCCTCTATCCCTATAATATGTTTGCTTTCTTCTTTCTCTTCTTCCTCTCATCCTCATCTTCTTATAAATCTCTATAATTCTGATGCTATATGAAAGAAGTGTTGAGAAGGGCTAATGCTTGTTTTAGGTTCCAGAAGCTTTAGCTCAGGTTTGGACACTTTTTTCATGTCTGTTGTGAATTTATAATGTTTGTTGCTAGCTCAGTCTAATGCTTATTGCGAAACTTCAACACCTATGGTAAAGTCTAGCACAACTCAACCTAGAGTACTTCTCCAACACCTATTGCAAAGGGGTAATGTCTGTCACGAGGTCTATAAGACTTTAGAAAAAGTGCAAAATCCAATCAACATCCATTGGTTAGCATTCAATACCTATTGAATGGTCTAACACCCATTGGGAAATGTTTAATGCTCGTTGAATTACGCAGTACTTGTTGAACTTTTTATGGCCTTTTAACATTAATCAAATCTTGGGTTCATATGTTCTCAAAACATTTCCCCGCAGCATTCAAAATAATCTCCCATTTTACTATTCATTTAGTCTATTCAAAACATCAAACAAACACTAAAGTATAAAACATTAGAACTTCTCTAGGTTTTGTTATAGTTTTATTATCATTTAAAACCATAGTTTTGTTATCATTCAAAGTAGAGGAGTGAGTCAAATACCTTAGGGTTATATGTTCTTCGACCATTCTTACCTTAGCATTCATAACAATCTCCCCTTTTTTAAATGATGGCAAAACCAAGTCGTTTTGGTACCAAAAATACAAAACCCAAACACATAACGGATATCAAATGTAGAATCACAAATAAGATTATAAACAAAAAACATATTGATCAAAATATTTGCATAAGGTTTGATACCAATTATTAGAATATCCACATAAGGCTTGATATTAAATATGCTACTTAACAGGCCACATAAGATACAAAATGTTGTACCACATAGGATACCAAATGTTAGATGTTAAACATATAGAAGATACCAAGTGTTTGGCTATGCACGTAAGTGATACCAAATAAAATAATCAAATCAACGTATCTAAAACTTAAACAAACATTGAAGGAGTTTACAACTGGTATTATCAATTACTCAACAAGCTGGAAAAACAACTATACAAAGTTTGAAAAACATAGTACGAAGTTCAAGCTTTCTGGAAATGAACAATATGTATTTTTCTCTCTCCAATAGGCATTGAAGTCAAAGACAACAAGTGTTGAAAGACATTCAATAATCATTACAAGAATAATAAGTGCTATCATCTCTAAGAGCTTCAACGGGTAGTTTTAGAGCTTGGCTATATAAGGAGCATTTTTTGAGTTTAGAAAGGTTAAAGAAATGGCATTGTGAACATCTTTGTAACTCCTTGTAACTATTTATGCAAACCTTTTAGATGTTTCTTTGTATTTGGGTAAAGTGAGTTTATTTTTGTTACTCTTTTAAAAGTAGGTTTTCTTGAGCATAAATTATGTATTAGCTGCCTGATTTGAGGCATATACAATGCTTGGATCTTTCCTTGCTAGTGGTTGTAAAGGTTGGTATTGTGCGTAGAAAAATACCAAGAGGTAGATTCTTCCTAACCTTGTAAAAGAAAGGGTTGTCCTTAAGCTTATAAAAGGGAAGGTTCTTCCTTAGCCTAGAAAAGGGAAGATTTTGTTCTTAAGCCTGAAAAAGAATAGATAGGCCTAAGTGAAAGCTTGGGGAGTGAAGTAGGCAAGTTACTAAACCATTATAAATCCTTATATTCATTTATGTGTTTAAAGTTTATACTTTAGTTCTCTGTGGTTGTATTTTTTTTATTTTTATTTTCATTAATTCATCCCCCTCTTAGGTTGCTCATCACTACTCAATCCAATAAGAAGGCCTTCTCGAGTTTATTTATACCATCACCTAGTGACTTCTCATTCTCAGTAGCCTCTAGTTCAACCTCTTTAGTGACTTCCCCTTCTTTTACAAAGAAATCTTACAATGGCCTGCATAAGTCCTTTACTTTTAGCTTCAATCGTTTATCGTGGTACCCCAATCCTTTCCTCGTAGTTTGAATGGGAATCTCTAGGAACTTTGATACTCTGAAAGAGTTATTCCTTAGCCTCTGTCCTAGTAAAAAGTTCATGTTTTTATAATCTCCATCACTTTAGGATCAACCATTTATTAATGACTCCAGCAACCTAAAACCCTTAGATATATGGAACAATCACACTTAATGCTGACACAATTTCTTTAACTTTTGCAAAGATAGTTATAATCTCATCATTAGTGGGAATCTTGATTTTCTGATGAACAGTGAAAGGCACACCACTTAAAGGATGATACCACAGTCTTCCCGATAAAAGTGAAAAGGTGATAGGAATGTCTAGGACCATGAACTCCACCATCATCTCAATGATCCTTATCTTTACCATAGTTTTAAATGCCCCAGAAGCTCACCTTTTATTGTCATCATAGGCTCAAATGATACTATCAGAAGCTTTCAAATCTTTTTTTAACAACCCAAATTTGTACAGCAACTTCGACAGGTAGATGTTGATTCCATACCCATCATCCATCATCATACATGGTTTACGACTCTCCCTCACCCCAGTATGGATGAATAGGGCTAGAATATGATCCCTTCTTTCTAGTGGCAAATCCTTATCTGAGAAAGTGATTTTACCTTTATAAGTGACCAATGCAACAACATTTTTTAGAGTGGCTTCACTGGAAATGATTAAGTTGTATAGGGCTTCAACCATGGCCTTTTTATGTTCCTAAGACATAATGAGTAACTCGAACAAACTAATTTGGGCTAGCATCGTCTTTAAATATTTCATAATAGGATTTTCATCCCCTTTCTCCTTTATAACGAGTTCAACCATCTTCCTCTCAATCCTTAGTTCCTTAAGAGCTTATATGTCAAAATAGTATTTTCACTACGAGTTATGTGGTTCACTTGCCCCCTTTCATTTTCTTCATCAGTTTCCTCCCATAGCTTCATCATCCTTTTCACTTTTGCCTTCCTTTCTTCCTCATATGAACTTTCCCATGGGTTAATAATGTAAATCACAATAATAAGATCCTTTGGTACTTATTTAAAGGTAGCCATAACAACTTATTTAAGCACCCTAAAATTTATCATAAATGTCCCTTGATTAGGAGGAGGAACATTATGATAGTTTAAGAAAGGGTTTCCACTTATACTTGGCCTCATTGAGTTTGGTGGCATAATTGTCTTATTGTTAATGAGGTTTTGAATCCCATGCCTTAACCTATAACAGTCATCAGTGTTGTGCCCCACTTCTTGATGGAAGACACAATAAGCATTGGCATCATATCCTCTAGGTAGTAGATTGGGAGGTAGCCTCGACGCTAAGGGCTTCAATATTCTCTTTTTCTATAACCTCTCAAATACCTTAGAGAGAGGTATGCCCAAATCTGTAAACTGTCTTAGGGTCTTAGCTACATTTACATCATTCATCTTGCCCCTTCAACTTGAGGCTATAATGAAGCACTTCTTCTTCCCCCATATTGCCTTATTGACTCAAATTCTAACTCTTCAATTTTCAAAATGGCCTCTTAAAGGTCTTTGAAATTCCTTACTAGCATCCTCTTAATTCTAGTACCAATATTGTATAACGCCTCTCTAATAATCATTAGGGCTTGCATTTTCTCAATGGGCCTTATAGTTGCCTAAGAGGTCATCTTTTTCCACCTTCTAATATAATCATTAAACCTATAACCAATCTTCTACTTCAAGGACTTTAAATTCCATAACATGACCTTTAAGTTTGAATTACATGCATAGTGCTTCTTAAAAGCTTATATTAGTTCTTTCAAGTCTTTCTCGATGGTATTTAGTTAGTAAAAGTACCATGTCTTATCAGACCCCTCCAGTGACAATTCAAAATGCTCTAACATAGTATCCTTTAGAATCCCAAATGCCTTCATGATTAACACATACTAACGGATATAATTTTTAGCATTTCGAGTCCCCATAAACTTAAGGAGCTCAGGCATGTAGAAATTAGCTAGTAGCTTCTTAGGTTTATGGGCCAGTAATTCCTTAATATTTATTCCCCTATCTAAGCCTTTAACACTTAAGGCTTTTTGAATCTTCTCTAGCTATTTGGCAAAGTCATCTAATCGAATGCTCTCCTTCTCACTCTTCATGCGTTTATCCAAAACAGTAGTGGTACCTCCTACTTTTTTTGTGAACATATTCTCATGATATTTTTTCATCCTCAATAGATCATCATCAATCACCACAGGTTAAGGTACCTTTATCGATGCTTTCCCTTTGTCATTCTTAATAGTAGAGGCATCCTCTTTCTTAAGAATCTCATTGACATGCTTGTTCACCTCTTTGACAACCCTTTCTTCCATCTTGTGGTAAAAGTCAGCCATTATCTTATCCAAAACCTATGGTGGTATGGTTGGTTCCATGATTGGATCAATTTTTTAGCTCGAGCTCTACATATTTTTCGAAATAAGTCAATTGCCCTTTCTCTTCCATAAAGGTTTAGATGGAGCTATGATGGATACAAGATAAAGGTTATTAATATAATGCATGTACAAGTACGTGATGTATGTATGCATGGTATGCACACACAATTGACAAAAGATCTTTCCAACCTTGTTCCTCTCAAACACATGAGGCTTATAAGCTCTTCCTTATGTAGGGTCTTATTCCCACCAAAAGGGGGTGGAAAATGTGCATGCTCACATTAGACTAAGGAGAGGTAAGGTCTTAAAGAACATGCATATAAACAAGCTAGAAAGGGAACCTCTTTACATATACATAGAATGTGAAAGAATCCTTGTCACAAAGTAAGAGGGATATTTACATAGAAATCCTTTATTAAGCGGGAAATATAGTGAAAGTATTTACATGTAGGGATAGTTACATTGTGAGGGAATGGGATAACAATTATATTTCACATTGAAATGCATAGCCATATTCTTTGAGAATTCTAACTCTCCTTTGGATAAATGCAAACAAGAGGTTTGCCTTATTCCAAGGTACTATTAGCCTTAAAATGCCCCTAATTGTTGCAAGGGTTGTTGTAGTTTATGGCTTCCAAAAGCTTGAGGGTGACTGTCATAATCCCCTATTTGATATACCTAAAGGTACTAGTCTTATGAGTAATGAATCTTCCTCACATTCTCCTAAGCCCAAATGGAGCTTAAATCTCAAGTTTGGAGAACCATTAGTTTGTATAAGGGCAAACTTAGTTAACAAGGTAAAGTATGGAGGTTATATGAATGTAATAGATTTGATTAATAACAAGTTCAAAACATTAAAAATGAACTAGATATTGAACACGAAGTCAATTTCAAGTCCCCAGTAGAGTCGCCACTGTGAGCGTGCCTCGAGTTTTTCACTCGAACAAGTGGAATGTTGCTTGCAACTTCATCCTTTGATCTATCAATAAGGGATCAAAAGGATAAGGGTCTTTACATTGGTAATGACCTCAAAGCATAGTGCACGTTGGTTCAACTAGGGATCCTTTAGGCTTTGCACAGGTTCAAAGCCTTAAATCCAGATTTTAGTTATTGGGGGACCAAGTTAGGATAATACATTAGAACCATCCTTAGAAATTGTAAAGTCACCACCCAACTATGGTCAGGACAACATTTTGGGGAAGGCAAAATCTAATCCTAAGTTAAGTCAATTAGAAGGCCCATTTTGTCTTCACCCCATCAGAGATTGGATTCAAAAATTAGGTGCAACTTGGGGAAGAGGTCAGACACCGCTAAAGCACCCAAATATTGGGATCTAGCCTTCAGGCATCTTTGGTTCACTTTTAATATTTTAATAGAGTAATTAATTGGTCGAATTTAATGGCTCTAGGCATACCTCTAGCGTAATCGAGCCAATCAAATCATCAACTCAAAGGAGAACAGGGTCATGCATCATGGTATAAGGGTTATCATACATTGTTATATATCCATTGAAACATAATCATCTTACCCCTAATCATATGGGATGGTGGCCAAGACCAAAGTCATGGTTTAGCTTAAGCAAAGCACCTATACTATGAAAATACACAAGTTAGTGACTAAAATAAATAAATAAGCAAATAAAAGGAATCAAACAAACAAATGAAATCATCAACCACCTTACTATATCTCCCTAGTCAAGTTACCTAAAATGCATCTAAGTCCATAATAACATATTCCAATATCGCATGTAAGATATGATTATGCCAAATAAACACAAAGATATAGGTTATGAAACATGTTGAAGCATAAATATGAGAATGAAAGGATTTGGTGAACTTTTGATGGCCTAAGGCAAAAATCATTTAAAAGGTGTCTTAGGATTAATGAATCTCCTCCTTATATATCTCACAAAGAGCTAGGCATCCATATGCATGGCTTACCATAAAAGAAGTTGGCATACAACTCAAAAGGAAAAAAAAAATGCAAGGCTAAAGCACTAGTTACATGTCTCAATATCAAACATAATCACAAGAAGGCTCTTAAGATCCTTGGAACCTTGAGTCCCTCAATTGGTCATTATCTTAAAATGACCAAAACAAAACCACATCATCACATTTAATCACAAGTAAAGGAACATGAACATTGCATGAAAATGGGGTTGCCAAATTATTTTAAAATCATGCCAAAGCTCCATTTTGAAATGAATAAGGATTCTAAGATATTAGACATCACCCAATTCTATTATTTGAACCTTGGAATATCATAAAAGAGATTTTGAAAAAAGGAAAATCCAAATGGCATAAGAGGAGGTTTTTATATAGCCTACTTCAAGGTTGTATAGCCCTTAATTTTTAGGTTTTTGAAAATAGAAAGAAAAGGAAGAAGAAGAGGGAATTAAGGGATTTCCTGCATGTCTTTAAGTGTTCTTTATTGTCAGCGGCTCACTAGATGTTTTGTGTCCTCCATAAATGCTTGGGGAATGCATAATGATGAAGATACTAGGCCAAGTTCTACTTTGAACGTAATTGGAGTGGCTTAGGGTTTCTATGTTAAGTATAGCTTAAGGAAAAATTTTGGCAAAGTAACCTTAAGGTTTCCAAGTCTCCCCTTCCTTTTTAAGTTATGAGGTATTTATAGGTGATGAATGGATGCACATAGCCAAAAAATTATTCTAGTTGCAGAGTGTCCATGTCCAATCACAGAAAGGGAGATGGATCTCTTAGAATTAAGTTTGCATGCAGATTGTACAACCAAGTATGGGTTATACATCCATCTGTTAGTATTGTTCAACCCTAGGGTTTTAGATTCCCATGCTAAGGTTTAAGGTAGGGTTGTACAACCTCAGTTTCTAGGTTTTACAACCATGCTAAGTGGGTTGTACAATGCATTGATCCAGGTAAGTAGATTGGGCTTTGGTTTTGGGTTTGTCTCTAGCTTAGTGTTAGGCTCTTTTATGTTTTCTAAGGCCTTATTTCTCTTCCTTTAGCTTTTCCCCTTTGCATTTTAAGGAATTTATTCAGTGATTTTCATCATTGGGTTTTTCATCCTGAGGCCCAGAATTTGATTCTTACAACAATAATGTTAAAGATTAGTGTCTTATTTGACATATTTTCTAGCATTTACAGCATATTTGTTTGCTTGTATTTTTGTTATGATTTCTTTTCTTTCTCCTTAACAATTAGATCTCATATTTTATATATGACCCCCAAATTTGTGTTTAATTTAGATTAATTATTCAAAACTTAGTATGAGACCTAGCCTTAGGAGACTTTTTCTTAACAAGGAGATGCCACAATTATTTTCATTTTGGGAAAGCATAAATTGTTTCAAATATGAGGAGAGTGTTTGCAAACTATTATATTGTTTAGGTCAGATTATCTAATTTGCAGTGGCTATAGCCCCCTTGTATTTTGAATCTTTTTATCATGATAACAAAAAAAGGAAGAATTTCTTGATGTTTGATAAAACGATTTTGATGCAATTTGTTATGCTTATTATATCATAGTATCTTGGTTTTATAATTATTCAAAAAGGGAAAATTGTTGACCATGTTAGCCTAAGGATGATAAGGCAATCTTAACTCCATGATTGAATAATGTACGTATGAATGATAACAAAATCTTGAGAAGTTATAACCTTTCATTTAAGTGTTTCTTTCTCATTAGGACTTTATTTGTATTTCAAGAATGAGAAGATTGTCATTCACTAACCCTAAAGTTGTTGATCCTTTTCCAGAAGTACTTAATCTTAAGAGATAAAGGTAAAGAAGAAAAGAAGAGAAAAGCCTATGAAAGCTTAAAAAGGAAAGCCAAGAACATCAAAGTATTAAAAAGGCCAAATAAGGTGCAAGAGAAGAATTGATAAAAAAAAAAAAAAAAGTGAACTCAAATATGTTTAACCAATTCAACAACCATGGAAGGAAAACAAGTGGTATCCAAATTATCCATGATCATGGAGCATGAACAGTTAACTATTGAAAAAAGTTTTTAAAAAGTGCTTTAACTATCCTGTTTGGATGGACAACGTCTTAATGCCCATTGGAAGAATTAAGGCTTATGAAATATATTGAAGTAAAATTCAATGACAGTGGTGAAATCCCGATGATCATTTAAAAAGCTACAATGCTTATTAATGAAGCCAACACTCAGTGGAGAAGGCATCTTAAGACCATTAAATATTCAACAATTGTGGAAGATTTTCAAACAATTATTGAAGGTTTCAACACCTAGAAAAAAGTCGTCAAGAGCAGTCGAAGATTCAATTACTATTGAAAGGTTGTAATGACTATATCTTTAAAAGTTACCAAGATGGATTCTCTATGTCTATTGATTAGTTTTTAGTGATTTGGATATATATAAATCTTCATATATACCTATTAAAGATTAGAGGATTTATGAAACCTTATAATTTGTGAAAAACTTTGTGCGCATTTTAAATAGAGTTAATCCTTGTTTTTTAAGAATTTTGAGATTTGTACATTTTGTAACAAATCTTTGAGTTCGTGAGAATAGGTTTTCCTAGAGCATTAATTATATATTGCTACCTATTTTGGAAACTTAGACATTTATTAAAGGTAATTCATTATAAGGTATAAAAGTTAGTGCTAAACCCACAAAAGTACTGGGGTGAGTTTTGCTCTCTTTAGTCCTTTTAAAAGGAGAGTGATGGGTTTTCCTTGAGCTTATTAAAAAAAAAAGGTTGCATTTAATCTTGAAAAATATAATGATAAGCTAAGTGTGACCTAAAAAGTGGATATAGACGTTATTAGTGAACTATTATTGATTTTGTGCATTTATTCCTCATCCTTTCATTATATAATTCATTTTGAGAGAAAGAGCGAATTGACATAATCCTTCCTCACCATTAATTGAAACTAAAGACTTCCAAGAAGTTTTCAAAATTTTTGTAAACACTCAATTCACCTCCTTCCCCTTACCATGATCTCATAATATTTTTCTCCACTCTTCCACCTCTTTCCATCCTAATCTAATATTTATTAGGTTATTCAACTTTAATAATATAAATGTTTTATCTCTAAAAATAAAATATTTAGTTCATAGTATTATTAGATAAATAAACTCTTAATTTTATTTATATTTAGATAAGAAAAATAATCTAAGTAATTAATTTATTACACATTATTTCAATAATTAAAGGTTAATGGATGAGTAATTCTGCAAAAAATAAATAAAGATGAGTAGAAATTAGTTAAGTCATATATGGTAATTTGAAAAAAAAATTATAAAAAAATCAATGTAAAAAATCTATTTTTAAAAAATCTATTTTAAAACTATAAATATATTTTTATGAAAAAAAAATACTATTTTCAAAAGCTTTTCAGAAAAAAAAAAAAAAGAAAACCTTTTAAGCATTTTACATCATGATACTTACATTTAGTCACTAACACTATGTTTGATATTAAATGAATTTTGTCAAATTTTATGCAAATCATTTGTAAGTCCAAATTTTATTTATTTAGTTCAAATGAAAATTTATTTAGAGTTTTACTTAATTAAATTTATAAAATGAATATAATTAAACTAATTAGTTGTTTGATAAATATATTAAGTACTTAATTAAAATATTCAACACTTACTTTTTTAAGATTGTTTTATAACATTTTTTTTCAAAATCTTAACATTTTAAGTATATTTGATAATATATTTCTATTAAACACTTAATTTCATAAAAATCACTTAATTTGATAATTAGAAAATATTTACTTAATGAATTAAATAATAGAAAAAATTAATATTTTGATATATTTCATTAATATACCTTCCACTACAATCATTATCATTCATTATTACAATCTTTCATATTGATAAAGATATAATTATGTTTTAAATATTTAAAAATCAAATCATATAATAATTTATTGTACAATATATAGTAATCTTTTCTTAAATTTATCTCTTAGATTTGATTTTTTAAAAAATTTTGTATTTATTCAATTATCATTTTAGCTCTTAAAATTTTCAAATTAAAATTATTTAGCTCTTAAATTTTTGGTATTGAAATTATTTAGCACTTAATTTTCAATTTTACCTAATGCTATCTAAATTTTAGCACAATAGTTAAAATTTTCAAATGAAGTATAGACTAGTAAGCCGATATATTTCATAAGATCAAAATACTCTTGGTTAACTTTACCATTTTCTTTTCTATCGTCACTTTCTTTTCACATTATTATCAAAGATTATTAAAAAAATCACCAGATTAGAAAGAGGTTTATTACTTAGATTTGGATTGCTAATAACAACAAATCAACTTGCTTTACTTCTTCCTTTGCTTTTGTTATTTTTTTCATTTGTTATTTGTTTTGCCATGACATCTATTTCATTTTGTAGTTGGTTGGTTGATTAGTGACTTATGTAATATGAAGACCAAAGCTAATGTTTTTTTTTTTTTTATCAAAGTATGAATATTATTTACAAACTAAATTAGAAACAATGTTAATCAAAGCCAAAGGTGGGGAGGCTACCCTAGCAAAAGAGAGACTCCCTCTCTTGAAAGCCTTAGCAAGCCAAATAGCTAGCTTATCCTAGCATTAAGAAGAAATCTTTCAAAGGCAATAGAGACACGTGGAAGTCTCTTTTGTGCTTGATAAAAACCACTCTAAAACCTCCCATCTAACAAAATTAGGAGATTGATTACAACTATAAATCTGTACTCAATATCTATTATAACAATTGATAGAAAAATTTGATAACCCCATTTCATTAGCTAACTTTAACCCCATAGCAAGAGCTTTGGCCTCTGCATGGTCACTAGAATAACAATCCTTTTAATAGGTGATCCCTTCAATAATGTACTTATTTTGATTGATGATGATACAATAATGTAACCTTTATTATCTTCTTAGTCGAACTGAGCAAAGACCATAATATGGAACTTGATTGTAACACCTGGGGGAATGTCTGCACCTATTCTATTACTTCACAAAACCTATGGAATTTGAATAGATGAATTCTAAATCATAGATAGATATTTATTAGCTAATTTCCCAGTTGTTATAGCAACTTTGACAAGATTAAATCGCACTTATGAGAAAATAAAGTCATTTCAAGCCTTCCAAATAATCCATAACATGTAACATATAACAATTAGTGTTTGACTACCACTTTTCCCTCTCCAAAATTTAACTATCTGGTCCTACCATTTGGCAAAGGTAGTAGAATCAGACACATTGAGGGAGTAAGTTAAGGTGGAGGCAAACCGAGTTCGTTTTCCTATATGACATCTAAGTAAGGCAAGTTCAATAATTTCAGGTTCTAATTCACATAAAGGAAATGAACTATTCATTTTAATACCTCTATCAACCAGCACTTTACCAATAGGAAGTTTATTTTTGACTACCTTCCAAATAAATGTTTTAATCTGTAAAGGCAATTTTAAGTTTTAAATAAAGAGCCAAAATTTAGGATCTTGATTCATATTGGAAGGCAAAGGGGTTTCAATCCTTGTAATAAGGTCAGTGGCTACTATGTCAGCAAATTTAATTGAAAATATACATTACAAAAAAAATCAGATTTAGCTAATACAAAAATGTTGTAGTTAAGCCTCATTTTGGTAGTAGCTAAGCACTTAGCGACTAGCATCACATAGTTGTTATTTTCTTAGTAGATAAGTTGAATTTAGTAACAAGTAGTAGCTATTTAGATACTACAATTAAGTAATCGCTAAATAACGACTACACATTGTTGTAGCTAAGACATTTAAAATTAGTAGCTAATTATTAGAGAAGGTGACCACATAGACTAGAATAACGATTGTTTAGCTACTAACAAGGGTAGTAACTAAGATTTTTTCTTAGCCACTACGCATTTATAGTCGCTAAATAGTCACATTTCAATGATTATTATTGTAGTTGCTAAGGTATGTAATTAGTGACAAGTTTGTATGTAGTTGCTATTTAGCAATTGGTTAGACACTACTTTTGGTAGTCGCTAATTCAATATTTTAGCTATTAAATACAAATGTAGTAACTAAATAAAGACAGCTTAGCTACTATAATTATCGTCACTAAATTCTCTGTTTTTGCTACAAAACGTGTATGTGGTAGCTAAATGGAGATTATTTAGCTACTAACCTTTATAGTGGCTAAATTTTTTAAAAACATTAAATTTTATTCAATTTAATTTATTTATTTATTAATAGTTTTTTACCATTAATATTATTTTATTTATATTATCTATATTATTTAATTAAATTTAATTATTTAATATTTTATTAATATTTAATTATTTAATATTTATTATTATTAATATTAATATTAAAAAATTAAAATGAAATGAAGTTATATTATCCAACTATTAAAACAAAGAAAAAGTATTTAAATCCTATGTTTGAAAAGAAAAGTATAATTAAAGTTTTCATCTCATGTTTTATAATTAAAAGTATAGTAAAACAGTACATTCGAAGTCATCTGCAAGCAGGTCATCTGCAGATGGGCCATATGTGCTGTGAGGGCATCATCCAAAGTCAAAGCATGAGCACCTAAATTTGTGCTTGTTGAGGGCATATGCGATGATCGAGATAAGAATGCAACTAGAGCCCTCATCTCATCAAGTTACTCATGCATTGATTTAATATTCTTTTGTGCCTCCTTCTGGATCTTATCATTTCTTGATCGTTCATAGAAGAGGATGCAGTTATTCACAAGACATGCTACCCATGTAGGCTGAAGAGCGATCACCTAACCCATATATCTCCCATCGACATTTACAATTCTGATCAGCTGTCATGACTTATAAGAATATCACATCTTCATCAATGGTTGTGTCAATCTCTTCCCTCCTTCTTGTCTACAATCTGTCATGTCTCTTTTTCTATTTTTCAATGAATGTTGCCCTAAAAAATTGAAATATTGAATCAATATATTAATATATAATTAAAATTTAAGTAACATAATAAAATATTCATTTATTTTATAACTACTTACTGATACATTACAAGACCTATCGTCAACCCAATCTTGAGTAGTCATGTAGGTGTGTAGATACTCATGGGCCTGGACAATGGTATACTTCTTTCCAGTATTTTTTTTCTATACAAAAATATTAATAAAGTTAGTAAATATTTATGTGACAATTTTTTAAAATGAAAATGAAAATTAAAGCAGGAGTTTCAAGTATTCACCATCCTCTAGATTTGCTCTGAGAATGCAATGGAACCCCCTGTGTGTTTAGAAGGTCTCGTTCCTAGTCTAGCTTTCTCAATAAGGCAATTCTAAGACATGCATTCTAATCGAGCTCGGAACATCACACTATCCTAAGCTTCATTCCATCTGGCCCATACATCTTCTGGAACATGTGATGGCCTTCCATATGTCCACCACTTATTCATATTATTTGCTTACCTTATCTTGGCAAGTGCCTTCCAAGTTGCTTTGATGCTACCCTTTATCTCGACATTTCAACAAAAATATTTCTAAAAAAAATATAAAAGCAATTTATCTTAAGTTTGCAAAAATAGTAGAATAATAATATTTGAAATAAAAATCTGACAAAATTTCCTTTATTTTAGTGATAAATTACTTAGGCACCTGCAATATAACAGGAAACTTCTTTAATACTCTACTATCTCAATCTATATCTCAATCAACCAACCCAAAAACTTCATATATTTCTAAAAAAAATATATAAAAGCAACTCGTACTAAGTTTGGAAAAAAATATTAGAATAATTGATAATAAAATTTATAACAAAAATTCAAAAGAATTTCTTTTATTCAAGTGAGAAATTAATTAGGTACCTGTAATGTAATAGAACACTTCTATAATACTCCTCTACTATCGCAATCTACATCTCAATTAACAAACCCAAACATTTCATATATAATATTTGTCATGGCATACTTATTTGACATATAAAGATGGATAAAATGTGTTATACCTTGAATTCCCCCTAATATAAGTCTTTGGTCTCCTATGTGATGGAGCTCTAATTGAACCCTTTCATGTCAACTCACTCCTTAAAAATGGAGGTGATATGGGCAACGCATCAGAATCTTTCAACAAACCTAAAACAACTTTTGTATTCATTTTCATAGATACACATACTTGTATACATACCAAAAGGCTATAAGACTAATAAGTATTTATAATAACAACAACAACAACAGTAATAATAATAATAATAATAATAATAATAATAAAATAAGCAATACATGAAGCAAAATTACTCAATATATTTTATAAATAAATGTTATATTATGAATTTACTTACTTTCCATACTTCAAAAACAACCTCTTTTAACCAAATGCATTTGAGTTATTAGCTACAGATGCAGTCAAGGATAGTGTAGCGACATCAGATGATGAAGGCATGCTCCTAACACCTGCTAACAAAGCTAACTGCATAGTCAGGGCCTTAATAGATGGCTCTGTTGGTAACATAGGTGAATCCCCTGGTGGAGTAGGAATAATAGGTGAACCTTAAAATGGCTCTATAGAAGGCACCATCGAACCTTCGTGGCCTCTGGCTTGCCCTCTACCACGACCTACCTTTGATCCTCAACCACGCACCCCACCCCCCTCTACTGATCCTCTACCTCACATATTTGTAATGGAAAATATAAATATGTTAGTACATATGTTTTAGAAAAAAAAAAGTCAAATGCATATGACAAATATCAATATTATATAACTCACCAATCATCATCATTATCATCTAAATCATATAGTTTTGGTTCGTCTATAATTCAAAATCCAACATGGATTTGAGTTTCAGCTCATTCTCTATTTCATATGCAAACTCATATTCAATTTCTATTATTAATACATTAGGATCGACCAAAGACATTGGTTGTTCATCGAAGACAATTTCAATTGCATGAAATTCCACATCCTCTTCTTGGAATGGTGGGTTTTCACGTGGTGAAGGAATTACTTCAATTGATTAAGGAGCTTCAATAATAGCCAATGCTTTTAAATTTATAGTTCTTAACATGGGCCTTAATCATTACCTCCACGAATCCATAATCCAGTACCAACCCTTTTGTTCCGTTGTTTTCAAACAAAGAAAGAAAGAAAAAGGAAGTGTCAAACTTGGCCTCCATGGCATAATAATACTAAAAAGAAAAGAAAATATAAAGGACAACAATAGAAAATATAAACAATATTTATCACATATTTATTTTTAATATTAAAATGAAATTAATATTGATGAGATTTAAATTTTAAAACCCTTTTAAATAAGTCGAATTATAGAAAATTTTTTTTTACCACATATGGTGTATACTGATTTTAATGCTCAATTTTATCAATAATTTAATTTAAAAATTTATTTATTGTTATTATTATTATTATTATTATTATTATTATTATTATTATTATTATCTTGTATCTAAAAATAACTTGACCCTCATTTTTTTTGTTACATTAAAGACATAAATAAAAAAGAAATTACTAAAGTCTCTATTTTTTACCAATTCTTCTTCAAATCAAATATGTAACAAAATCTGCATTGCATATAAACAAAGATATTAATAAATACCTATAAAATAAAAGAAAAAAGAATCCTAAACACAACAAGTTAGCTTGGTTAGTGGGTCTAAATATAATTGAAACAACATCACATGAAGTACTTTCTCTCTCTTTAGATCCCTCACTCATCATTTCCAAATGATAAATCCATAAGAAGCAAATAAACCCTAATAATAAAAGAGAAAAAGAGAGTTATGATTCAATATATTTGTAATAAGCATACATTTCAGATCTCATATGATTTTTCCCTTACTTTCATACAAAAACATGAACCAATTTCACTCACAGTACTAAAAGAAAGAAAAGAGAAAGAATAGACAGTGACCTTACGCAAAAGAGCCATTGTTAGCTACCCTTTTCTTTAAATTCTGTAAAAGAGACCTAATAAGGTGTGTGAAAACTTTGATTGATGATTACCTAACCTTCTCTTCTAAATTTTTTTAATGTTTTTTTAACAATCAACAAAACTACATACCATAAATTTGTTTATATTGAAATGAAAAATAGGAAAATGGATGATAGGCAAACAAAAGCAATTTAAAACAAGACAAAAGAAAAAAAAAAACAATAGCAAAGAGTACATAGGAACGTACCTGACAAATAGAAAAATCTAATAAGAAAGAAAAGCTAATAGAAAAATCTAATAATAACTCACACATATGACAATTTGCTAGCAAATAGAAAAATCCAATAAGATCTCCTTTCACAGGATTGGCAACTAACTGATAAAGACATGCCAAAATGTTAAAATAGCTAAATAAAACCAATATTTTGCAATTGACAATTTTGTGGGTAAGTGAACACACAATAAAGGCAAGCCATAATCCTAATTTCTAACTTTAATTTCAAATGGTAATAGACTCTTTTCTTAAAAGAAAGAAAAGTAGAAAATATAGTTTCTTAAAAGAAAGAAAATAAATACATAAGATGATAAATACTGAAAATCAAATAAATTTTTAATTGAAAAAAAATACTATCCATATTAAAAGAACTTTATCATCTTGATAATTCGCTCTATTATAATAAAAAGATGATTATGTGAACATGAAAAACATTTTTCGACAAAAAAAATTAGAAATAAAAAGTTATTTATCAATAAAAAGTTACAAGAATAAACATGTCTCATGACACTGCATGTATAATTTTTTGATACAATTTTTTGAACCAAACATACTCCCACTCAACTCGTCATGCTGCTATATGAAACTCAATCCTTTGAATTTCCAAAGTAAGGGCACCAATAGAACACCAAATAAGGAGAAAGAAAGTAGTATGGTTAATGAAAATCTCATTTATTAGGTCTTTAGTTTCCAAACATTATGGAAAAGTTCTAAGTCATTTATCAATGGAATTATTGTTACCTAATCAATTTCTAATCCCTTCAAACATTAACTAATCATACACATTCCTACACAATTGAGCTTACAAAAAGCTCCAAAACCCAACCTAAACAATCAGTTGTGCAATTAGGTGAATAATTGTCTTTGTTGGTATCTATACGATGTATAACAAAACTTAAGTAAACAAAAATAAAATGTTTGATTTTTCTTTCAATTTTTCTTGCATTTCCTTAGCAATCAGACCTTAATTAAAGATGTGAAGCAACCATAAAATCAAATACTACTACAAACCTCAATTGACTTAACAAGAACATCCTTGAAATATTGAAAAAACCAAAGTTTCTCATATTGCCAACATTTTCTTGATACACAAGCATAACAAAAACAAAAAGGGGAGGAAAAAGAAACAAACTTGAGACCAAATTTAGGAGTCAATTAGTTGTAGGAAGATAAATTGACATTTCAATTTCTGACATTTCTATTTTCTCAAAAACCAAACAGAAAATTCAAGGCAAGGAAAGAAAACCTAAGACATACTAGTGAGAATCTTGCTTCATAAAATCTGGGAGTCAATTGATTGAGGATTCATAAGATCTTGCTTCCAATAACACTACTAACTTGAGTAATATCGTGAGAATCTCAAAGAATGACACAAATTAGAGATGACTGCCACAACTTAGTGAAAGGAGTTTGTTAGGGTTCATAAAAATGGAAGGGGACGTACTGAAAAATGATAGCTTTTTTTGGGGGGACATATTGTGAGAGGAGATATAAGAGGAGAGATGGAAAAAAGAAGACAACAATTGTAAAGAGAAGAATCGTGTGAAGAATAAAAAATAAAAATAAAAAAAAATAAACAAGACACAATAGTGAACCATTTTGTTTAGTTCTTGGCGACTACTTAGCTACTAATTATGCAATAGCTAACTTAGCGACTAACACAAAGTCAGTCGCTAAGATACTTCCAAATTTATTTTCATTCAGCTACTACAAATAATGTAGTAGCTAAAAATTATCACTATATTATTTTAAATATTATATATAATATTTAAAATTTAATATATTATATATTATATAAATAATATAAAAATTATATTATATTTAATAATACAAGTAAAATATAACATAAATATTATAGATAAATAATATATAATTATTAACAAGTAAATATTGTAATACATTATACTAATATTATATATATATTATATAATATAAAATATTATATATAATATATTATAATATATATAAATATAAATATTATAAAATAAATAAATAATGCATATTGTAATTATATAAACATAATATAACTATATATAATATATTAAAATTATATAATATATAACATCTTAATATTATATTAAATATTGTTAGCAACTACTCTGCTACTATCAAATACAGTAGCTAGACTTAGCGACTAACAATAGTTAGTAGCTAAGCTAATACAAAATTTATTTGTTCTTAGCTACTACAAGAGTTAGTCGTTATTTGCCGATTATAAATCATCAATAGCTAATTCATAAGCTTTAGCGACTAAATAGCTACTACAGGGTGCAATAGCTAAGTTGCTGAGTGGGAAAATTTATAGCACGCCCCCTTTTTAATCTCCTTTTAGCTACTACCTTATATGTAGTCTCTAATTAGTGACTAAATAGCTACTAAATTTTAGTAGCTAACAATTGGCTCCATAAATGTAGTGACTATATAGTCACTAAGCTTTAGGAACTCGCTATTTAGTCACTAAATAACTACTAACACATGTAATAGCTAATTTTTAGTAGTTATTTTTATATTTTTTTGTAATGACCAAACTTATCAAAATGCCAAATCTAGGAATCCATCAAATTGGGATCTCCAATAAGGGTGCATCTAATAGCTTATTGCTCTGATGAAGAGGTTCTGGAGATAATGGGATTGATGTTCCAATATCCATTAATTATAAGATTCTTGACTCTCAAATACATGCCCCCTTGTTGATGATAGAAAATAGTTTGAATTTTGGGGAGGCTTGGGATCCAACGGTCGTCCCAAACATACATATTAAGTCCACTATTAATTTATTTTTGTGCCCCTATTTCCAATACTTTCATTGCCTCAACCAAACTCTACCATCTCCATGAAGATAAATTTCCTTTCTTGGCCTTCTAAAAGTTAGAAAGGGAAAATAAATAGATTTCATAATTTTGCCCACAATGTGTTTGGCTTAGTTAATAATTTCCATCCTAGCTTCACTACTATAGCAAGGTTAAAGGGAAAGAAACCTCTAAACCCTATGCCATCCTTGTTATTTGGCTTTGTTAGAACCTACCAACTATTAAAGGATAGTTTACTAGAATCCACCTTTTGACATTTCTAAAATCTAACAAGAATAGAATCCGATTCCACATAAAGTATAGTAGGAAGGAGGAAATAGTACATAGAAAATGTAGGAATATAATAAAGCACAGACCTGATCAAGGCGTCTCTACCTAATAAGATAACATTATTTGTTTCCAATAATCAATTTTGCCTAAGAGCCTCTCCTTAATGAACATAAAAGTTTCTTTCTTGCTTTGCCCCCTCTAATGTTAGGATCCCCAAATATTTGTTTCCTTCACACATCTACTTAACCTACAAAACGTTTTAGATCTAATATCTAGTGGCCTCTATCATAGACTTCCTAAAGATAACACCCAATGTAGTAAAGTTAAATGACTGGCTAAAGGCTCATTAAAAAAAAAGTTAAGAATATATTTGACATAAGTAATGGAATCAACATTAGCCTTTAAAAAAATAATAGTGTCATTAACAAAAAGGAGATGGGAAATAGGGGTAGCCTTTCTACATTTTAACTTGAACCATATGTAACTTGTTAAATTTTCTTTGAATGTAGTAAGAAAAATCATTGGTAATAAATAAGAAAAGATATAGAGATAGGGGATCTGCTTGTCCTAACCCTATTTTCAGTTGGAAAGTGTGACATCCCTTTTAATAATCACTTAAATTTCTCTCTAAGTCTATCCATTGTCATTTAAAAGACCTGATTAAAATTTTTTTTTACTATGTCTCTTGTTCACCACTTAGTAATTATTTATAACAAAATATACATGAATAATCAAACTAAAATACTAACTGACTGCATCCTGGTCTAACCTCTATTACACTGTTAGACAGCGACTTCGAAAAGTATACTGGATGCAATCTTTAGTCTACTCTTCCCGAAATAAGATTTCATACAAAAGAGTGAGTTTGCATACTCAGTAAGTAAATGCATAACAATACTTCAATCTCAAATAACGTAACAATATTTAAACATAAAAAACTCGTCATCATATCCATGTATAAAATAAAGATTTTTTCCTCTTAAATGCCACATAGTCTAACAAAGGTTATTGCCACACGTAATGTCATAAATTGTTGCCACATAGGCTATAGATATCACTGCCACAAAGGCTTTCATTTTTAGGTGCCACATAGGCTATATATATTGTTACCACACATACTATAGATCTCATTGCCACACAAGCTATCAAAAGTTCTTGCCAAGCATGTTATTATAGCATTGCCACATAGGCTATCAAATGTTCTTACCACACAGACTATTATATTATTGTCACACAGGCTATTATATCATTGTCACACAGGCTATAATATAATTGCCACATAGGCTATCATATCATTGCCACATCGGCTATTATATCTGTGACATCCCATTTAAATCGTCATTTACTGCTCTAAGTCTATCCATTATTGTTAAAAGACCTTAATTCAATTATCATTATTTATCATATTTATTTTTCATACACTGTCTCTTGTTCACAACATAGTAACTATTTCCAATAAAGTATATATGACTAAACCAACTGTAATACTAATAGACTGCATACTGGCCTAACCTTTTTTAGACTGCTAGACAGCAACCTTGAAATATAACTGGACACAGTCTTTAATCTACTCTTCCTGAAATAAAATTTCATGCAAAAGAGTGAGTTTGCATACTCAGTAAGTAAAATGCATAACGATACTTCAATCTCAAATAATATATCAAACATTTTATTATTTATAACTTATCATCATATCCATGTACGAAATAAATAGTCTTTACTCTTAAATACCACATAGGCTGTCAAAGGTTATTACCATACATGTTG
>CATIWR010347940.1:0-14796 GCA_949677035.1 Omphalea diandra
TATATATATATATATATATATATATTGCATTTAACATACAAGATGAGAAATAATATTTCAATGACTTATTCAAGAATTTAAATCATGGTCAATAAAGAAATAGGTAAATTCTCTGATTAATAAGATATGTACTATTAAAAATAAAATTAATTAATTAAAATATAAATATAAATAAAAAGTATAATTATTATATAAAACAGTATGTTATATATTGTCATACATCAATTTAACCAAATGTGGCAATTTTGATTCAATCCAAATTCATTTGAAAAATGACCCGAACTCAATTTGAACTTAAACAATCTAAAATGATACGGAAATTTTTGAGTTAAGTCAAATCCAAGTTAGCCCGACGAATTTGATAAAAAAAAAAAAAAACCTAAATAGATCAATCTATAACATGATTCGGTGATAAAATAAAAAAAATAAATTTTATTACTGAATATATATATAAAAAGTATAATAATTAAGGTAAGGAAGAAAGAATTTTATTTTTAAAATGATTAAATTATTTAATTAAATTCAAATTCAACTTTAATTTTATTTTTATTTAAAATATAGTGATATTTGTATATTTTTTAATAAATTTAATTTAATTTTATTGTGTCTTTTTATATGTCTAAATTACAGTTTTTGTTTATTATGACAAGTTTTTTTAGTAAGAATAAAAGTTATTTATTGTGATAAAAGAATTCTATCATAATTTTTAAATAATTTAATATATTGATAAAAATATTATTTTGAGAATATTACTTTTTCTTATGTAAGTTGATGGGCATTAAAAATTTAATGCCAAGATATTATAACAAAATATTATGAGAAAAGAGTTTATATCATAAAAAAGAGTTTATATCATAATTTATTTTATATGCTCATTTATTATGATAAAAATTTTTTATTCAAAAATTTTTATTATAATTTTTTAAAGAATTTAATACATAAAAAAATTACAAATTTACTTATTCCTAATAAAATTATGATAAATTTAATTTTTATCACTTTAAAATCACATATCAAGTTAAAATTAATGTTATATTATCTTCATTTTTAATCCCTTGTTGAACAATAGTCCTTAAAGATAGAATATATTGCTTTGATAGAAGAATAGCTTCTACACCATATATAATTGAATATGGTATCTCTTGCATAGGTGTACGATAAGTAGTATGCACGATATGTTCATAATGCTTCACCCATTTTTTCATGTTAATTTCTTTTTGATTGACTCATAATATCTCTAAGAATGGTATATAATGTCTTGTTAAAAGCTTTTCAATTCTATTAGCTAGTATACATTAAAGAGAAGTGCTACTTGAAATTGAAATGTTTACATTGGAATCTATTGCATAGGTGTATGATAAGGAGCACGTACAATATGTTTATAATGCTTCACCCATTTTTTCATGTCAATTTCTTTTTGATTGACTCATAATATTTCTAAGAATGGTATATAATGTCTTGTTAAAAGTTTTTGCAAGTCTATTAGCCAGTACATCATACATTAAAGAGAAGTACTACTTGAAATTGAAATGTTTACATAATTTTTCCATCTCGTTATTATGAAACTCATTTTCATCATTAGTTATGATATAGCGAAGTACGCCATAATGATTTGATTTATTTGAATGAAGTGCACCACAGTTTTCCTTTTGATTTCTTTATATGGAGTAGCTTCAACCTATTTGGAAAAATAATCACCGGTAGCTAAAATAATATCAACTATTTTCTATATTTGTTTTACGTTAGATAATAGCCAATATAAATAATATCAACTATTTTCAACATTTTTCTTTTAAGTGAGATACATAACATTAAAAGTTATGTAATTGAACTTATTAATTTTGAATTACATTTAGAGAATTAAAAATTATGTAATTTTTCTTTTAATATTATAATAACTTTTTATTTTAATTTTTTTTATATACATGACCTCTTTATATATATATATATAAAGTTTTCAATGGTTTCGTCTCATGGATGTTATCATTTTTATAACTGAATAATATTTTATAAATTAGTAACTATATATGTTATATTGTAATACAAATATTTTAAACATATTTTGATAATTATTTAAGTAATAAATTATCAAAAATTACTCAAAATTTTATAAAATAATAAGCGAAGATATAACATTATTTACATATATCTAACTATTGTTAACCCAACAATTTTTGATTGACTGATTTTTTATTGAAAGAATAAATACAAAATGAGTGGATAAGCATATCCACTAGCTGAAAGAGGTCGATCGCCCCATATATAGATGGCATATAAAGTAGATAATGAGTTTATGTAATTTTTTTTAGGTTAAATACGTTGACCCCTAAATTTTATTCTATTATACTAATTAGTCTTTCATTTTTAAAAATTATACTAAATGATTCTTCTGTTTTGACTCTATTGTATTGTAAGGAACTTTCATCCATTTTTTGGAGTTTTTTCATTAGTCAATCTCAAAAAAGTTAAAAAATGACTAAATAATTTATCTAAAACCCAAAAATTCCCTCATAAATCAATTATCAAACCCAACCATTATCAAATAAACTCAGAAATGAAACCAAATAATTAAAATTAAACCAAGAATTAAATATGCAATAAATCACCATAAAAATTTCAAATCAACAAATCACCTCTTGGATTTGATTTCTTGTAATACCTAAAATTTGCATTTGGTTAAAGATTTATTAACTTGCAATCATTATTCGTAAAATCCAAAATAAATCACCACAATCATCATTTGCAAAACCCAGAAAAAAGCAAAGAACAAACCCAACAAAACCCATAACAAACTCAAAATAAATTTACGTTTGATTAAAGAAAAAATTACTCAATTTTGTTTCTTTGTTTTTGAGATTAGGATTAGAGAAACAAACAAAACCCATTAATTTCCAACATTATTCTCCCTACATCACATTTTTATCATTATTGGAGTCCTTTGAACCCACTCAAAAATATTCTGATCAATCCACTCAAAACCTTAGCCACAGATGAGAGCTTGATCCTTTCCTAAACCTTAGCCATATATGAGATCTAATCTCATTAAACGCACTCAAATCCTTCCCATCAACCCAACCAACGAAAGCTTGATGTCTCATTGAATCAATGAGATGAGAACCGGGAGGGCATCAATGAGTAAGAATAAAATTTGATTTATCACAAAAAGTATGAATCTTTCATGAAGCCAAAGCAAATTATAAGAGAGAATCGAGGAGCAGCTACGCATTAAGGAATCAGAATATTCCTTGACTCTGATTTCATTAGTTATGGTTGTGTGTTAGGTGTATGCGATGAGAAAGTAGTTGCCGGAAGAAGAGAACGGAGAAGGTGAAAGAGAAGGAGAAAGTGAGGAAGCGGTTGTCGAAGGAGGAGAGTTTGATATGTGATGGGATAATTATTCTAATAGAGTCCTCTAAATGATTGTTTTTATTTGATTGTTTGGAATGGATGGGTTGATTTTGCATTGCGATTTTACATGGTGTTTGAGTGAATTTATTTGATTGTTTTATTGTTGAATTTAAATATTCAGTTTGATTTGAACTTAGAATTTGAAGTATCGATGAGTGGTGATTGTTCTTCATTTTTTGGTTTGATGATTTTTGGGTTTCCATGAGTGTTGATTGCTCTTCATTTTTTGGGTTTCTTGGATGATTTCTTCGTTTTCTAAGTTTCCATAAGTGATGATTGTTGAATTTGTTTTCATTTGAATTTAGTTTGATTTTTCTTTGTTTTGAATTTGGTTTTCGAGATTGAATTTGTTTTTGGATTTTTGATTCAACGAATTGGTTTGCAAAATTGATTTTCGAGATTGAATTTCTTTCCTTTGATTGAAGATGAAATTTGATTCTTGAATTTGTCGAATGATGAATGAGTTTGGATAAAAAGTTTTGATGAAAATGAAAATTTTGATGCAAAATTAAGGATATAATGGACAATTCATGGGATTTTAATGAAATTTTTTTTTAAAAAAAAACATGTTTGTATAACGAAGTCAAAAGAAATGAAAATTTTAATATAATTTTAAAAATGAATGACTAAATAATATAATAGGACAAAATCTAGGAGGTCAGCATATTTAATCCTTTTTTTTCTCGTGTCATTATCAAGTATACGACTTTTTTTTCTCCATTTTTATTGATTCTAAAATATAACCTTTTTGTTATTAATTTAATACGTTATATATATACATATATGATAATAAGCAAAGATATAACATTATTTACCTATATCTTATTATTGCTAACCCAACTATTATTTATTCACTGATTTTTTCTTGAACAAATGAATATAGAATGAGTGGATAAACTTATCCATTAGCTGAAAGAGGTTGGATGCCCTACATATATAGTGGTAGTTTTCTGACCTAACTAGAAAAGATGATCAAAATTCATCTGAAAAATGGTGATTTGAATCCATAGTAATCCGAAAAATTTTGGGTTGGATCGGGTAAGGATCAATCTGACTGATCAGGTCAAATTTGACATAAATGAGTCAACTCATTATCTGAGCCAATTGACATGATGACAATATAAAAAAAATTATTATTAAATATATAAAAAGTAGAAAAAAAAATATCCATTAGCTGAAAGAGGTTGGATGCCCTACATATAGAGTGGTAGTTTTCTGACATGAGTCAAAAACACGATCGGAATTCATCTGAAAAAAGCTATTCGAACTTGAAATAATCCAAAAATTTTTGAGTTGGGCCGGATAAGGGTCAATCTGACTGATCGGGTCAACCCATGACCTGATGACAATGTAAAAAATTATTACTAAATATATAAAAAGTAAAATAATTAAAATAGAAATGAAAGAAATTTATTTCAAAAAATATTTAGATTATTTAATTAAATTAAATTCAAATTCAAATTTAATTTTGATATTTTTATTTAAAATATAATTAAATTTTACATTTTAATAAATTTATTAATTTTACTATTTTTTTATGTGCGTAAATTACAAATTATTATTTATCATGATAAATCATATAGTAATAATAAAAATTATTTATTATGATAAAATAATTTTATCATAATTTTTAAAATTATTTAATACAATGACAAATATTATTATGATAATATTACTTTTACTTATATGTAATTTGGTAGGCACTATATTATGATAAAATATTATGATGAAATAGAGTATGTCATAATTTATATGATATGTTCATTCATTATGACAAAAATTTTTGAGTTAAAAATTTGTGGGTTCAATGATTAAGAAAATTCAAAATTTTTTACAAATTTTCAGTTGTATCTAAAGTTTATAATTAAATCAATTACAACCTAATACGATAAATTGGATTTAATTATACTCCAAGTCAGAATCAACATTTAATAAAATATATATTTAAACTCAATTAACTCTTATATTTTTTTCAATTAGTTCAATTAAATTCAAAATTAAGTTTAAATCTTATTATGTTAATATTTTTATTTTTACACAATTTAAATATTTTTTCACAAAAATATCAGAAATTTTTATTTTTATTTTAGTTGATAAATAAATAATTCTATACTAATTTTATTTTTTAAAATTATAAATTTTATTTTTATAAATTTAAATAATAAATTAATAAATCCTTAATTTTTAATTCAATGATAACTTTTTTGAGAATGTTTAGATTCATATAATGTAATTGATTTTTCAAATATTTCTTAAAATTTTTTATTTTAAATGATTTAATAATTTATTATGTAAAATATATAAATTAATTTTTTAAGGAGAGAAAGAAAGAAAAAAATTTTAAATGACAGATTGAGAAATTTCTAAATTATAAATTTAAATTTCAAAATTTTTAGATTTTTAAATTTAAATATAAAATTATTAATAAAAGTATATAATAAATTTAACTTATTAAAAATGAGTCTAAATTGAATAAATATAAAAGTATCATCTTAATTAAGCTCATGCAATTGATTTTTTAAATATGTCTTAAAGTTTTAAATGATTTAAATAATTTATTATTTAAAATATAAAAATTAAATTTTTAAGGAGAGATTTAGAGAAAGATTTTTTAAATAAGATATTAAGAGATTTTATAAATTTAAATTTGAAATTAAAAATTTTCATATAAAAATATATAATAAATTTATTTAAGTAAAAAGGGATTAAATTGAAATAAAACAAATGTATCATCTTAATTAAGTTCATGTTAGTAAATTTTTAAATATTTTAAAATTTTATTTAATAGTTTAAATAACTATTATTTAAGATATAATAATTAATTTTTTAAGAAAAGATTGAGAGATTTTATGAATTATAAATTTGCATTTTTTAAATTAAATATAAAATTAAAATTCATCATCTAAAAATATAAAATAAATTTAATTAAGTAAAAATGAGATCAAATTAAATAAAAAATAAAAATATCATCCTAATTAAACTCATGTGGTTGATTTTTTAAATATTTCTTATAATTTTTTTGAATAGTTTAAAATTTTTTATTTACAATATAAAATTAATTTTTTAAGAAGATTGGGAGAAAAATTTTTTTAAAAAAAAATTAGAGATTGAGAAATTTTATGAATTATAAATTTAAATTTTAAATTTTAAAATATAAAATTAAAATTCATCATACATAATTACATAATAAATTTAATTAAGTAAAAATAAAATTCGCATACTAATTAAGTCGTAAACTTTATTTTAGGTTTAATTGAACTAATTGAAAAAGTATATAAGTCAACTAAATTTAAATATGTTTTACTAAATTCTATTTTTGGTTTGAGGTATAAATAAAATCAAATTGTTAAATTATAGTGTAATTGACTCAATTAAAAATTTTCGATATAATTTAAAACCACATAATGATTTAAATTTTGAGTTATTAACCTAAATTTTACCATAATTTTTTTAGTGATTTAATATGTAATAGAAAATTATCACAATTTTACTAATTTTTTTATAATAATTACAATAAATTTAATTTTTGTCATGATAAAATCACATATTAAGACAAATATTATTTTATCATGCAAATTTTTATCACAATACACAAAATTTTTTTATAATGAATGATTTTCTATCATTGAACAATATATATTTGTTTGTATATTAATTTAAATTATGATATATAACTTGAATATAATTTTATATAGACTTAATTCAATTAATTTCATTATATATAGTCATTTGCTTAAAAAATAAATTATATTTAATTTATTAAGTATTTAAATAAAAATAAAAAATTTTAATCAAGTTTTATTTTATATAAAATCTATTTGCTAAAAATAATTTTTAAGAGAAAATCATTATTTATCTCTTAATATATTATGAAAAAATATTATATAAATGATAAAAAAATTAAATAGATAATTTTAAATTAAATAATAAATAATCTGACTCAACCTAAAATATCAATTTTATGATTAAATTTGAATTTAATGCAAAAATATTTTTTCCTGTACAACTTAATGAGTGACTGAAATGTACTCGAAATTCGAGCAACCTAAAATATATTGATTAAGAAATATGTCGGCCGAAAATGACCCAACTCAAAACAACTGAACCGGTGTGCCACCTCCGCCAACATACAGATGACATCTAACTTAGATATATGAGTTTATGTGGAAATATTTTTTTTCTCGCGTCATTATCGCGTACTCTGAATTTTTTGGTTCCCTTTTTCATTGGTTCTAAAATATAGCCTTTTTTTAATTTTTAATTTAATAGGTAATTATTAAAAAATATTCATCATTTATTGACATAAATATTATTATCTATAATTAAATTTCCACTCTCACGATTTTAAAATTACAGCTTTTATAGAATAATTTGTTGAGTTCCAATAGAAAATATATTTCTATTTAAAAGGGTGTTTTTTTTTTTAAAAAAAAGTGACATATATTAATAATATTAACCCAAAAAATCTAAATTTCTTAATCCGTCTATAATCTGAAAGTGGTCGGATGGAGGAAAATCAACTCTAGTCCACCTAACAATGATTAAATCTCCAAAAAATTTGAAGTGCACATTTTGGACAACATAAATTATCAAATAAAATTGGAAAAAAAAATTGTGTGAATCTTGTCCTACTACAAAATTAGACAATGAGTTTATCCGGAAATATAACTAAGGCTTTTAAAATACTTCATGTGAACAATACGTCACCTAACAAAATAGGAAAAATTATTAAATGGATATGATCCCATTTAAAAAAATTTATATATCTTACGTTCATGATTTTTCTTTTTCCTTTTTGATAAGTCAAGAAACTTTTATTTATGAAAATTAAGATAGAAAAATCAATATCTTCCATCCGGTAAGCCAGCCTAGTACATTTATACCAAACAAATCAATCTAAGGATTAAAATTTTGTTTAATAAAATTACATATTAAATATTAATAATTTCAGTATTGAAAATTTAAGAGTTGTGATTTTAATATTGAAAATTTTAAAAACTGAATTATTATTAAATCAGATGTTTCAAATTTTCAAACATCAAGTTTAAAAGATAAATTTAAGATAAGATATTTGCATATTTATAACATATTTTCATATAATCTGATTTTAAATACCTTTAAAATTCAATTATATCTTATCAATAACAAATGATGTGGTAGTGAAAAAGGTGAGAAAAACCAGATCAAATCAAACAAATTGATCGAACTGATATTGTTCGATTGGTTCAGTTTTTGTGAAAATTGATTTGATTTTAATTTTAAAATATTTTAGTTTTTGATTTTTGGTTCAACTTTTTATATAAAAATTTGAAAAAACTAAATAAACTAAAGTTATTAATAGATCAAACCAATTTGAATCAAATTAATTTTAAATATTTATAATTTAATTAAATGGAATCAAACTGAAATTTTATAGGTTCAGTTCAGTTTGGTTTGTTGATATAAAAGTTGGTTTATTTGATTCAGTGTATTCATTTTTAAAAATTTTTTTTGATGCTATTTGATTTTAAAAATATAAAATTCAATTTATTTAATTTTAGTAGAAACTTGAACTGAATAAACCAAATCAATCGAATGTTCACCCCAAGTAGTGAATGATGATAATTGTGAGTCAAAGATATATTAATAAAATATATTTAAAAATAATTTTTTATTATTTAGTTGATTAAGTAAAAAATTTTTATTTATCAAATTAAATAATATTTTAAATTTAATATTTAATAAAAAAGTGTTACCATACATACTTAAAATATTAAGAATTTAAAAATATGTTATTAAATAAATTTTTAAAAATAAATATTAAATATCTAAATTTTAAATGTTTAATATAATTATCAAAAAGTTGTTAGAATACACGAAGAACCCCTTAAGAAAACAAAAAATTAAAAGAAGTATGCTACACAAAGCTCAACAAAAATGGAGAGCAAAAAATCCTTCAAAATTATATTGTGAGCTATATATTTAGAGCAATTTTTTCATTTAATAGCTTTTATCAAATTAATGAAAATTTTCTCATATATAAAAAATTAACTTATAGTAGAAATTTTATGAAAATTTTTAATTAAAATATACCAAAAAAGAAGAAATTTAGATAAAAGATCATAAGTAGTTTTTGTAGGTATCGGGTATTCATTCAATAATATACAAATTTTCTACACTTAAAAAATTGCATAAAATTTTTATCATTAATAAATATACATATTTTAGAAATAGTAATTCATTTATATAAGTGCATACTAACTCATACATGTTTATGAGAAATTTTTATAAGTCAAGTTATGAATTATATTCTGTGCTTTTTTAATATAGTTTTAGTATATTTATTATTATTTATATATTTTTATTTTATTTTTATTACAATTAAATTTCTTTATTAATATCTAATTTTAATTAAACTATTTGTAAAGTTAAGAAAAAATGAAATTTTATTGTTTTAATATAAATAATTCATTATTTTAAGATATGATTAAAATAATGCACTGTGTTGATGCAATGATTTCTCCAATAATAGAACAAAGCCAATATGATTAAAATAAAGATACAAATTAAATTGCAATAATGCTGAAAAAGTGTTTTCACGTGCTAACATAACATTTCAGAAGTGGTCCTCCTACAAGGTGTTTTTTGTTTCTTTTTTTTTTTTTTTTTTCTTTGAAGACTTCAAATTAAATTTATAACAAGTAGTGTTACAATTAAATTTATATTTCGTCTTTTTTCATAAATTTTATATTGTTTTGATTATATGCCCTTCATTTTTTTTATTGATTGTATAAAATTTTATATATTTTTTATTTTATAATTATATATGGAATTTATAATAATTAAACATAATTTTGAGTAGATATATTTACTAATATAATTGTATTTAATTGCTCTAAATTCTATAAATAGTTATAAAAATAAAAAAATAAATATAAATTTTATATAACTAAATAAAAAGTAAAAAAAAGACATATAATCTAATTTAATATAAAATTTATATCAAAATAATCAAATATCAGTTTAAATCACATCACTAATTGATAACACGAGGGGTGACACAAAAACATTTTTATTAAATGGATATTGTTACTCCTCAGCCCTGTGACAAGCAATAAAAGGCCTCGTTTGATTTTCTTTTACATAAATTATGTATTAAATTTGATTATATATTTTTATTTTATCATATCAATTTTTGTATCAATTTTTTTTACTTTTTTAATTATGTTTTAACATTTTGAGCAATCTAAATGGCCATGATAATAATAATATGCACTTAAATTCATATTTAATTACTCTAAAATTTATATATAATTATAAAAATCGATAAAATAAATATTAAATTTTATATAATTAAATATAGAAAATAAACAACAAATAATTAAATTCAGAATTTAAACAATTCAAATATGGCTTAGTCTGGTGATGGGAGAACCTTTTCCCAGATGATATCCAACTGGTAACGAATTTTTTGAGTAATTTATATTAGTAGTCATCAAATTATCATATGAAGTATATAATAGTTATATAATTCATTTTTTTACCATAAAATTCATTAATCTAGTATAAGTATTTTCGATTAATTGTTAGACAAATATTTTAGTGGATAAAATCTGAGTATCCCTTAAATTTTTTAAAAAAGATTTATTAGTCTAAACTAATTTAACTTCTATACTAAAATCTACTGTTATATAAACTCAAAAATAATAAAAATAAATTTTATCTGTAAATTAGTAACTTTATTAAATATAAAAATAAAAAAATTATCATTTTTTCAAATATATAGACACAATTGCATATATTAGTAATGCATATTTTGATTTTTTTTTTTAGAAAAATTTCTCTTGTATTAGTACTCAATTATATTCTTCAATTTGAGATTTAATAATTTATTTTTGGAGTAGTTGAATCATTTTAGAATTATTGTTTTGAAAATTTTAACTTATATCAATTAATTTTTAACATAAAGATATTTATTATTTTATTTCTCTAATAATAAAATTATATATATATTTTTATACATTTTACTTATACATACTTGAAAAAATGTCTTCTATGTCAATCTATTATGTTTTAAAATTTTAATTTCTCTAAATATTGACTTTAAATTAATTTCTCTCTCTCTCTCATATATATATATATATATATATTGTATTTGACATGCAAGATGAGAAATAAACTTTCAATTACTTATTTAAGAATTTAAATTATGGTCAACAAAAAATAGGTAAACTCTTTGAACAATGAGATATATAATATTAACATTAAAATTAAATAATTAAATAAAAATAAAAATAAAAAATATAATTATTATATAAAACAATATGTTATCTATTGTCATGCATCAATTTAACTAGATTTGACAATTTTGACTCAAACCAAAAATTCTATTTAAATCCACTTGAAAAATTCCCTGAACTTAAATAAATCTAAAATGATATGAAAATTTTTGAGTCAGATCGAATTTGAGTCAATCCGATGGATCAAATCAAAATTAATCGAAATGGATCAACTTGTGACTCGATCTAATTGATTCAGTGATAGCATAAAAAATAAAATTATTGCTAATTATATATAAGTTAGAACAATTAAATTAATGAGAAAGAAATTTATTTTTTTAAAATGATTAAATTATTTAATTAAATTAAACTTTAATTTTAATTTTAATTTTAATTTTATTTAAAATATTGTGGTAATAAATTTATTTTTAATTTTATTGTGTCTTTTCATAAGTTTAAATTACATATTCTTATTTATTATGACAAGTTATTTACTAAGAATAAAAGTTATTTATTGTGATAAAAAAATTTTATCATAATTTTTAAATAATTTAATTCATTCATAAAAAATATTATTCTGATAATTTTACTTTTTTTTATGTAATTTCATAGGCATTAGAAATTTAATGTCAAGATATCATGGCAAAATACTATGAGAAAAGAGTTTATATCATAATTTAACTTGTATACTCATTTACTATGACAAGAATTTTTATCATAATTTTTTAAATAATTTAATACATAAAAGAAATTTATCACAAGTTTACTTATTCTTGATAATAATTATAATAAATTTAATTTTTATCACTACAAAATCGCATATCAAGGTAAAATTAATTTGTATCACACGAAATTTTATTATGATAGACATTGTATACTTATTTGTAAATTAGTTAAAATTATGGTATCTGACTTAAATGTAATTTTATATGGACTTATTCCAATTGCTTGTTTTCACTATATATAGTTATTTTTTTAAAAAAATGAATTATATTTAATTTATTAAGTATTTAAATAAAAATAAAAATTTTAATCAAGTTCTATTTATGTAAAATTTATCTAATTAAAAATAAAATTTTAAAAAATTACTATTTTTCTTGTAATAAATTATGAAGAACATTATATAAATAATAAAAAATATAAATAGATATTTAAAAAATTGAATAACAAATAATATGATCAAACCTAACCCAACTCAAAATATTATTTCTAAAAGTAAAAGCAAAATTCGATTATAAATCTGATCCAACCTTCTTTTTATATATAAATTTGATAGATGATCCAAACTCGCTTGAAATTTGAGAGATTTAGACTTACACACAGATTTGAAAACACCTTAATCTGAAAATGATCCAATTCAAAAACAATTCGATTCGAAATGACTCGATCTGTTTGTCAACTCTAGATCTAACTACTCACTAGTTTCTGATAAAAGCATTCTCCTTAATTAAACCACTCATTTTTGCCTTCATATTGTAGCCTATGAAAATGATTAATTTCTTCTTTAAAATTTTTTAAGAAAAGATTAAACTAATATAAGTGTGAAGTGAAAATTGATCTTGAAAATGTTGAATGAAGAAGATTTGGAGATGATGAAGAGGATCAAAATGTAATTAATTGAAAAAATTGATATATTTATTTATTTTTAAAATATTTTAATAAAATAATTAATTTTAAAAGTGAAATTTTACTTTTTATTATTTTTAAAGTTTAAATAGCCCTTAAATCTGTGTATAGAGGATTAATAAATAAAAAAAATAATTTGAATTAACATTTAGAAACAAATAAGTTTTTATCTGTCAAACAAGTCATCTGAAAATTGATCTAAAATAGTTATACTAGTTTAATAATTTATAATAAAATTATATAACTATCATAAAATTCAAGTAATAATTCAGTGAACTCGGGTTCAAATTACCCGAAAATTTCACTTTAAATAGCATAACGAGTTCTGAAGCAATCAGGAACAAAAGCAATAAGATCGAGTGAATACAATATTGAACAAAATTTGGTGTGGGTGAGGGAGAAATGGCGGATTGGGTGTTAGCTTTGCCGAGGTTCATTGTCCTCCAAGACTCTTACCCCAATGACAAATACATGCAGTTCGTAGCTGAAAATGGGTTGTTGCATGGGTTCCTCAAGTTCTCAGCGGATAAGGTTGTGAGGCCATACACGAAGTTGGAATTGCAGAGGGCGAGCAGTGCAGAGGACTTAGTCCACATAAGATGCTGCTACAATAACAAGTACCTAGTAAGGTCCTCCCCAGACGAAGATCGGATCGTTGCGGCAGCTGATGAACCAGCGGAAGACCAAACCAAATGGTCCTGCACATTCTACAGGCCAGTTCCCTTGTTTGTAATAACAATTTCAATTTCTTGCATGTCCAACGTGGAGGCTATGTACAAATAAATAGCGAATCTAATCAGGGGGGCATCCATTTCATCTGCCTGTACATCGACACGGTGTATGTGACCCCAGTTTCTAGAGCCACCTTGAGATACGTAGACATGGATTCCCGCGCGGTACTGCCTAAGTATATCACCTTTATAGGTGACAACGGCCAGTATCTCAGTTCTTGTTTGATCCAGAGATCGGACAGTGTGGTATGAGACCTTCATAACAAACGATGCAAGCATCCGCATAAAGTCTAATTCCTTTCGCAAGTTCTGGAGGAGCGGCCCCACATGGGTCTTGGCTGACACCAGTGACACCAGTAGCCAAAATGGGGACAATTTTCATAATGGTGTAAAAAAAAAAAAATTTAGTGAATCAATGTGAATGAAAAAATATTTATAAAAGTAGATTGAATAAAAAAATATTTAGGTTTTAGGGGTGGTCAAACAGTGTCGTCCGCCAATTTAACTGGCGGACGTCAGTTTAAACGGCCAATTTTTTTTTTTATAATTTTCTAAGCTTTGTCCGCCAATTATACTGGCGAATGAAGCCTTAATTGCATGCAATTGGCATTTACGCAAATGCATGCCAATTGGATGCAAAATGCAATTATTGGCCGGGTAGCCAACTTTTGTCTCACCCGGCCAATAAATTAAAATTATTATTATTATATATTTTAAAATATAAAATATTATAAAATAAAGTATTAAAATATTTTAATATAAAGTATAAAATA